>OZ038450.1:24335929-24484929 GCA_964036195.1 Sphaerolaimus hirsutus | reverse complement strand
TAAATAAATATAGTGCATGAAAAGTAAAATAGTGCAAATAAGTAAATGTGCGAATATAAGCCTAATTATCAATTCTCTGTATTTCTTTATCCATCCATTTTGCCACGGTCAGCACACAAGATTTGAGTTTCCCAAATTGCAAGTAAACCATGTAAATGTATATATAATAATGATCAGAAAATTACGGCAAGTTGAATGAGCCTAATTTCATGTTTGTAAACCTAATAATAACTTATTTGACCTTTTAACCACAATATTCCACATAAATCTGTAAATACCTTATAAAAC
Organism: Sphaerolaimus hirsutus; assembly: GCA_964036195.1. Classification (NCBI taxonomy): domain Eukaryota; kingdom Metazoa; phylum Nematoda; class Chromadorea; order Monhysterida; family Sphaerolaimidae; genus Sphaerolaimus; species Sphaerolaimus hirsutus. The sequence goes on along the minus strand of OZ038450.1, from coordinate 24,484,641 downwards.
ACTTTCTTAATTGAATATTCTCCATGGATAAATAATATAGTACAAGAAATATAATTTGCGTGGTAAATTAGTATAGTGCATGAAACATAAAATAGTGCAAATAAATAAATGGGTAAATATGAACCTAATTATCAAATCTCTGTATTTCTTTATCCATCCATTTCGCCACGGTCAGCACAAGAATGGTTAAGGCGTGAATCGTGATTCAATCAGCCAGAATTGACATTTATTCACGTTTTTGTTTCTTAGGTATAAAATGGCTATGGCAAAAACACCAAAACGTTTGTAGATTTTGATAGAGCACAATCTCAGCTACGCAACGGTGCATGTCTTCCACCTTTCCCAAGAATGATTAAGGCGTGAATCGTGATTCAATCGGCCAGAATTGACATTTATTCACATTTTTGTTTCTTAGGTATAAAGTGGCTATGGCAAACACACCAAAACGTTTGTAGATTTTGATAGAGCACAATCTCAGCTATGCAACGGTGCATGTCTACCACCTTTCCCAAGAATGGTTAAGGCGTGAATCATGATTCAATCGGCCAGAATTGACATTTATTCACGTTTTTGTTTCTTAGGTATAAAGTGGCTATGGCAAACACACCAAAACGTTTGTAGATTTTGATAGAGCACAATCTCAGCTACGCAACGGTGCATGTCTACCACCTTTCCCAATAATGGTTAAGGCGCTCACAAGATTAATAGTTTTTCTATTCTTCCAATTTGTACCTGGTATTTTGTTACCATAAATATTTGAATGTATGCACGCGCAGTATAAGCCAACTGTTTCGGCTAGATGTGTCTTATTGTTGCATTTATGTCTTATTTGTGCATTCGTATTTAGGGAATTATTGTAGGCATGTTTTTATACACAAATCCCGTGTCTCGGCTACTTTGGAAGTTTTTACTTCAGTCTTCTGACCCCAGGTTTTAACCGAAATAAGTTAGCAATAGAAACTTTGACTAGGAAGCTTGCTAACTTTGCGCATTTGTATTTCATGCTGTATCTGATCAAAAGTAAAGTACCTGAAACAACTTCAAAAACCCCTTTCAACACGCAATCACAAAATAAACTCAACTTGGCTGCTGACAAGTGGACGTTCGGCTACAACGAGAAAATCCACTCACTACAGTCTTGAAGTTGCCGGAATCAGGCGCAGAAGATGCTGACTTTGGTGGCTTCATCACATGGCGCAGCGAGCAGGGTGATTGCATGACATTGTGCTATCACCAAGCCAGAACGAACATTGTGCGGCAGTTGGCAGAACTTCAAAAGTCCTGCTGAACATCAATTGGCCTTGGCTGAGCATTGGCAGTTGATTTGCAGACAGCATTGTGCCAAAGTCACGGCACTCCTGTCTACATCCTGGGAGCGGTTCTACGCTCACGCGCGGAGGACACTGGAGTTCTGACAAGCCTGTCAGGATTTCAGGCAGCTTTCACCAGTGCTCTGGCAAGGTGCTAGAGGCTGGGCGGCACTGGCATTTGACAAGGTGTCATTGTCGGATGGTGGTCAAACTTTTGCTGGACGCTCCTGGACATCTGGATGCCAGTGACCGATCGCCTGTCCTTCCTATGCCAAGGGAGGGTGACCTGACGGAGACAGGATCGCCACAGAGACACGCTAGTCAAAGGGCTGTTTTTGGGCATTTGCGGCGGTCCCTCGCTCCACTGGGTTAGGGTGGACTCATACCTCAGAAGTGCAAAGGTAGGGGTATCAGTACAAAGGGCTGTAGCTGACAGAGGGCTGTAGCTGACAGAGAGTGGATTTGAAAACCAAGTATGAGGATACTTGGTAGCGTGTAGGGACAGCAATTGAATAATCGGTTCCAGGGCAATGGGAATCGGTTCAGAGGGCCAGAGAATCCTAGGACCAGCACAGGGAGCATGTCTGTGATCCAGAATGGTCAGAGTGCACCGCAGGCTGGAATCCGGGTAATCCTGGGAGGCTGTGTGTGTTCTGCAATGACACACAGCAACTACACTTCAATGATAAGTGTCCAAAGTTCAAAACTGCCAGAGAAAGAAGAATGATTTTGTCAAAGGCAGAGCAATGTCTGAGATGCCTGCAGAAAGGGCATTACATGGCTCAGTGTCAATTTACGAGAAATTGTTTCTATTGCAAATCATATAGGCACCACAGTGCAGTGTGCCCAGAGAAATTTGGAGACAATGGCAATGGAAACGCTGGACGTCAAGTTCCAGCATGGTGTACTAAAACCACCTATTCCAGTCTACACCTGCATAGTTGGAGGTCACTGCACACATTCCAAAGATGATTTATTGTGTGCAGTGGAACCACACAATGTTCGCCATAAACTCGTTGCAAGGTGGTCAGATTGAAATTCTGCTACCAGTAGGAAATTGCGTGCACCATGTACTATAGCTGCATTTATTAGTCAAACCTACACTTAGACACATTAATTTTAATACTATGAATTCAGCTATTAAATAAGAATACAAAATGTTGTTTTTGGGTGCATTGACGTCAGCATAATGAGTGATGTTTGTTGCATTCCAGTGCAAGTGCATCTATCTAATGGCAGTGAAATTGCTTTGATTAATGTGGCATTAATTCAACAAGTGTGCACCAGTTACTACAGGGTTTTAGTGCACCATAGCTTACTGAACATTACCCCACAAGTTTAAATGCTAGAACCACCATTCACTCCAATAGTATGTAAATGTGAAGTTATAATACATTTTACATAGGTCATGTTATTATTGCTAATGTTGTCTGACTATTACAAAGTATATGGTAAGTAAAGTGGTTGGGCATCCATATAAAAAGGAAAACTGGGTGCAGAAATTATTATTGTGACCTTCATTATATTATACTTCTGAATTTAGCTGAAAATTCTTCAAAGGAATTTTAAATACACATTTGGCTGGAAAGTCCAGCCAAATCATAGAGCTTCCCTGGGCATAACCAGGGTCAAGCCAAAGCACTCTGCAGCCCTGGGAACAACCGGGGTATTGCACAGCTTTTTCAGAGGTTTTTTCCCTAACTGTAGCAATTTTTCCAGTTGTTTTTGTACATACAGTGCATTTTTGTCTTAGATTGAAAAATCGTTTCTCACAGTGCGTTTTTTCATAAACTTCCCTGCAACTAAATATAGTTTTTTTTCATGTGAAGTTCACTGCACTTCACACTGCAGTATTTTTCCTTGTAACTCCCTTTGCAGAGAAACAATTTTTGCTGAAAATCATTTTTCCACAAAGTGCACTGTATTGCTGCATTTATGTAAATAGTTGCACTGTAATATTTATTATTGAATTTCATCTTTTGAAAAACAACTTTTCCTTAAAATCGTTTTTCTGATAAGTTCACTGCATCTGAGTATTGTTTCATTGTATCTCCTAATAGAAGTACCAGGGTTTTTATATGAGTCAGTCCACGAGTCAGTGGCCACTCCAGGAACAAACCTCGGACACCGGTAAAAAATTGAAAATTGCGAAAATGGTCCTAAGGTACTCCAATGGTTCCACTGAGTTATGAAATACATGCAAAATTTCCATTCTTATATATCGCCTATACTTGAAAGTGAAAATTACCAAAATTGGGCATTTCTTACATTATTCACTATTGGGCACCCAACTATCAAGGCCTTATAGCTATATTTTACACCGTTGTGAAGCCCACAATGTCCTCTATCAGAATCCACAAAGTTTATAGGGGGTTCCCTGTCGCTACTTTATACCTAAGAAATCAAAACGTGCTTTCAGGTCAGTTCCCGCAGTTTGCATTGCCTGCAAAAGCACAATGCAGATCCGCGTAACGGCTATATTTTACACCGTTGCGAAGCCCACAATGTCCTCTATCAGAATCCACAAAGTTTATAGGGGGTTCCCTGTTGCTACTTTATACCTAAGAAATCAAAACGTGCTTTCAGGTCAGTTCCCGCAGTTTGCATCGCCTGCGAAAGCACAATGCAGATCCGCGTAACGGCTATATTTTACACCGTTGCAAAGCCCACATGTAGAGAATGTGAAGTTCACTGCACTTCACACTGCAGTATTTTTCCTTGTAACTCCCTTTGCAGAGAAACAATTTTTGCTGAAAATCGTTTTTCCACAAAGTGCACTGTATTGCTGCATTTATGTAAATAGTTGCACTGTAATATTTATTATTGAATTTCATCTTTTGAAAAACAACTTTTCCTTAAAATCGTTTTTCTGATAAGTTCACTGCATCTGAGTATTGTTTCATTGTATCTCCTAATAGAAGTACCAGGGTTTTTAAATGAGTCAGTCCACGAGTCAGTGGCCACTCCAGAAACAAACCCCGGACACCGATAAAAAATTGAAAATTGCAAAAATGGTCCTAAGGTACTCCAATGGGTCCACTGAGTTATGAAATACATGCAAAATTTCCATTCGTATATATTGCCTATACTTGAAAGTGAAAATTACCAAAATTGGGCATTTCTTACATTATTCACTATTGGGCACCCAACTATCAAGGCCTTATAGCTATATTTTACACCATTATGTAGCCCAGAATGTCCTCTATCAGAATCCACAAACTTTAATGGGGGTTCCCTGTCACTACTTTATACCTAAGAAATTAAAACGTGCTTTCAGGTCAGTTCCTGCAGTTTGCATCGCCTGTGAAAGCACAATGCAGATCCGCATAACAGCTATATTTTACACTGTTGCGAAGCCCACAATGTCTTCTATCAGAATCTACAAAGTTTATAGAGGGTTCCCTGTCGCTACTTTATACCTAAGAAATCAAAACGTGCTTTCAGGTCAATTCCTGCAGTTTGCATCGCCTGTGAAAGCACAATGCAGATCCGCATAATGGCTATATTTTACACCGTTGCGAAGCCCACAATGTCCTCTATCAGAATCTACAAAGTTTATAGAGGGTTCCCTGTCGCTACTTTATCCCTAAGAAATCAAAACGTGCTTTCAGGTCAATTCCTGCAGTTTGCATCGCCTGTGGAAGCACAATGCAGATCCGCGTAACAGCTATATATTACACCGTTGCGAAGCCCACAATGTCCTCTATCAGAATCCACAAAGTTTATAGGGGGTTCCCTGTCACTACTTTATACCTAAGAAATCAAAACGTGCTTTCAGGTCAGTTCCCACAGTTGGCATCGCCTGCGAAAGCACAATGCAGATCCGCGTAACAGCTATATTTTACACCATTGCGAAGCCCACAGAGTCCTCTATCAGAATCCACAAAGTTTATAGGGGGTTCTCCGTCGCTACTTAATACTTAAGAAATCAAAACGTGCTTTCAGGTCAGGTCCCGGCAGTTTGCATCGCTTGTGAAAGCACAATGCAGATCTGCGTAACGGCTATATTTTACACCGTTGCAAAGCCCACAATGTCCTCTATCAGAATCCACAAAGTTTATAGGGGGTTCCCTGTCGCTACTTTATACCTAAGAAATCAAAATGTGCTTTCAGGTCAGTCCCCTGCAGTTTGCATCGCCTGCAAAAGCACAATGCAGATCCGCGTAACGGCTATATTTTACACCGTTGCGAAGCCCACAATGTCCTCTATCAGAATCCACAAAGTTTATACGGGGTTCCCCGTCGCTACTTTATACCTAAGAAATCAAAACGTCCTTTCAGGTCAGTTCCCGCAGTTTGCATCACCTGCGAAAGCACAATGCAGATCCGCGTAATGGCTATATTTTACACCGTTGCGAAGCCCACAGAGTCCTCTATCAGAATCCACAAAGTTTATAGGGGGTTCCCCATCGCTACTTTATACCTAAGAAATCAAAATGTGCTTTCAGGTCAATTCCTGCAGTTTGCACAATGCAGATCCGCGTAACGGTTATATTTTACACCGTTGCGAAGTCAGTTGCGTAACGGCCACAATGTCCTCTATTTTTCGCAGGCAATGCAAACTGCGGGAATTGACCTGAAAGCACGTTTTGATTTCTTAGGTATAAAGTAGCGACAGGGAACCCCCTATAAACTTTGTGGATTCTGATAGAGGACATTGTGGGCTTCGCAACGGTGTAAAATATAGTGGTTACACGGATTTGCATTGTGCTTTCACAGGCGATGCAAACTGCGGGAACTGACCTGAAAGCACGTTTTGATTTCTTAGGTATAAAGTAGCGACAGGGAACCCCCTATAAACTTTGTGGATTCTGATAGAGGACATTGTGGGCTTCGCAACGGTGTAAAATATAGCCATTACGCGGATCTGCATTGTGCTTCCACAGGCGGTGCAAACTGCGGGAACTGACCTGAAAGCACGTTTTGATTTCTTAGGTATAAAGTAGCAATGGGGAACCCCCTATAAACTTTGTGGATTCTGATAGAGGACATTGTGGGCTTCGCAACGGTGTAAAATATAGCTGTTACGCAGATCTGCATTGTGCTCTCACATGCGATGCAAATTGCGGGAACTGACCTGAAAGCACGTTTTGATTTCTTAGGTATAAAGTAGTGACAGGGAACCCCCTATAAACTTTGTGGATTCTGATAGAGGACATTGTGGGCTTCGCAACGGTGTAAAATATAGCAATTACGCGGATCTGCATTGTGCTTCCACAGGAGATGCAAACTGCGGTAACTGACCTGAAAGCACATTTTGATTTCTTAGGTATAAAGTAGCGACGGGGAACCCCCTATAAACTTTGTGGATTCTGATAGAGGACATTGTTGGCTTCGCAACGGTGTAAAATATAGCTGTTACACGGATCTGCATTGTGCTTTCACAGGCAATGCAAACTGCGGGAATTGACCTGAAAGCACGTTTTGATTTCTTAGGTATAAAGTAGCGATGGGGAACCCCCTATAAACTTTGTGGATTCTGATAGAGGACATTGTGGGCTTCGCAACGGTGTAAAATATAGCCGTTACGCACATCTGTGTGTGGCTTGATCACCTTATGTCACCATCCCAAGTTAAAATGCTTGATTATGCTATATGCAAGAGGAAACTGAAAAAATGAAAAATGATTTTTTTATCAGTGGTATATAGGCAACACTTTAAGAAAGTAAAATTTTTTTGGGTGTGTCCAAGTTTTGGCCATTGACTCGTGGACTGACTCATATACATTCTTACGTGGTTTTAGCATAGTTTATATCCCAATTAGAATAATTTATCAGTCACATAAAATCTTAGGAATTTAATTGCATTTAAATACAAAATCCCGCTTTAAATATTTGGTATTTGCATATATTTATAAGTATTTATCTCAAGTGACCAGTACAGGCCACTGAATAGTGTATTTACATTTTATTTAGATCAATTTTACATGACCTATTTAACCCCCTGGAACTGGAATTTCTGCATTCATTTTTAAATAAATACCTTCTGTAATAAATGATAAAATCGGCGGACATTTCACCCTACAAAATCGGTGAGTTAGAATTCGCTCGTGAATAGAGCGAACAACGAAACTTGTGTCCCACGCGGACGCTAGAAATTGAAAAAGAAAATCATATTAAAAGAAAAATGGACGTTTCGCTGCGTCCGTGCGTACCGCGCCCTAGTTATCTACATTTTCAACGTTGCTCGTAAAGAATTTGACCGTTCAAACTACCGTTTTACCGTTCAAACTACCGTTTTTATTTTATTTTTCATTCGTTGGCTCCGTTCCAACAGAAGAGAACTTGGCAGCCGGCCAAAATTTCGAAATCCGCTATTAATATGAATAAAATAGGCTCACAATAGCTATATAACCATGTATTAGGTTGTCAACTAAGTAACCTTAATTTTTTGCGTATGTGTGATCGCAAAAAATTAATGTTACTTAGTTGACAACCTAATATATAAACAAAAATAGCGATTATGAAGGTGGAAATTGGAAAAGCGAAGCAAATTTTAACGATTTTTAGCTAACTTTCAGTTTTCACTCTCATTTGTATAATACGCAACTGGTAACTGGGATAGGGGCCAAGTTTTCATAGGTGACCCGATCTATTCCAATGGTTAAAATATTGCGTCACAATTCCTAATACCGTCATGCACTCTCCACTGGAGAGATTGACGCAAATGTTTGTAGGGCGATACGTCTGCCGACTTTACCTTTTTGTTACACTGAAGTAACTCGCAACATACTGAAACACCAAGTAAATTTTTTATTTCCTGTTTCTTACTGAAAAAAGGTGGCGAGCTACCTCATTTTTCCAACTGATAATCAATTTTTGTGAGCTAATTGCAAGCAGTGAGCCGATAAACGCGACCCAAACTTTGTTGTTGTTTTTTCTTGCAATTAAATAGGTGCTGCAAAACGATCAGCACACCCGGCAGATCACAGCACCATGGCTCTATATCCTATTAGAGGGGTCAATTTGAAGGGTGGCTTGCTGACTCACAATTTGCCAAGATCAATAAACAATACAACCCAATCGTGCTCGGAAATTCTGGTGGCGACACACTGGTTTATTGCTGATTCTCTAGAAATCTCTAGACATTCTCTAGAATCTGTTGAAACAAGTTTGAGTTTTTAACCAGAGAAATACCGTATTACCTCCAATATAAGGCATCCCTCTAATATAAGGTACCCTCTAATATAAGGTATAACTTCTGGCTATTTGGAATGCGACGATATAAATGTAAGGTACCCTTTAATATAAGGCATATCCCTAATATAGGGCGCAGCTGGCTGCGTGCCAAAACGCGCAAAATCATAAAATCGGTACCAAACATGGCTGAAAATGATGAAAATAGTGCCAAAGGGCGCTGTGATAACTCTTTGTCGACTTCTGCCATTTTGTAGTGATACATTAAATACCACCTATTTCGTACATTCCTATTTGAAAAAAATGAATTGTATCGTTGTTCACTGTTGGAAAAAAATTCTTTAAAATCTGGTGAAAATAATTGAAGGTACCCTCCAATATAAGGTACCGTATAATACAAGGCATAACTTTTGGCTCGAAAAATCTGACGAAAAGGTACACCTATAATATAAAGTATACCTTACATTAGAGGTAATACGGTAATATGTATTCAGTTAAGTCAACAGTAGTTGAGGTAATTGAGTTTTTATTCTGGTGCCAGTCCCCCATGTAGAGTCAAAAGTAAAGTAAAATGACAAATCAACAGTTAACAGTGAGTAAAGAATCAAGAGCAAAATCAAAAAAATATAAAATGTCAAATGGAAAGTCAAGAGCAGAAAAAGAAAGTTACGAATAAAGCTAAAAGTGAAGATTAAAGTACTTGTCCACGTGTGGACTGGCGCCCGGTAAACTTCAGGAATTACCTTTTTAACTACTGTATTTCCTCGAAAAACCCCCAGGGAATTTATTATTTCGCCAGCAAATTTTGAGGGGGTTAATTCGAGGTGGGGGGGGGGGGTTATTATTTCGCCAGAAACTTGTGAAATTCCACACACAGGGGTGGCACAATTCAATATGGGTAGTAAGAGAGGTGCCCCTGTCAGTGGTATTCTAATCACATTACATATACAATAGTCCATATACAATATACTATTACATATACAATAGGAGGATATAGGCCTCACCAGCGAGGACTATTTACTCCCAGTCGGCGGATATAGTCCTTGAGGACTTTATCCACCCAGGGGGGCAATGTCCATGGGGGATAGCGTAAGTAACCCGTTAGAGAGATGTACATATATGTGAGCGTTTATCGACATATGTATGTACATAGACCCGGTAATAGGTACATGTCGTAATCAGGGTTGGTTTTATAAAAATCATTTGTATACAAATTGTATAAAAATTGTATAAAAATGTATTATATTTAAATTTTATTCTTGTTTCATTTTATTTTATTTTATTCCAAAATAATAATAAAATAATAAAATGGACCATTTTACAAAAATTTTACAAAAATTTTACAGAAATTTTACAAAAAAATCAGAATCTTGCATGCAAGGTCAGAAAAATGTGATAATTAGACCTAAACATGAAAAAATGTGACAAATTTTGTCATTACTTTGCAAAGGTTGCATGCAGTAGATATTGTTAGCTAGTTGCAAGTGTTAAGTTACAATTATCGATAAGAATGGTTTGCATTTTCAGTAGAAGGATTACTGGAGTGTGCTGGGCGCATTTGTAAAACATCATGCAAAGTGTCAATTGTCATGACAAATGTAGTAAAGAGTCAATTGGCATCTCAAATGTCAAGCAAAGTATAATTGTCATGACAAGTGTTGTGCAGAGTGTAAATTGTGTATCTGAATCTTTTGTTTTGGTATCCAAACCTTATAATTTGGTATCCAAATCTTATGTTGTGGTATCCAAATGTTCACATAAGATTTGGTTACAAAAACAACAAGATTTGGATACAAAAGATAAGATTTGGATACAATTTGCTTTACAGTTTCCACTTTAATTTATATTTGTCATGATAATTGACACTTTACTTAACATTTTCATGAAAATTGACACTCCATTCCATTTCATATGACATTTTGACACTTTACATGGCTTGGGACTGCCCCAGCTCCGTGAATGAACAGGTTGAACTATAAACAACATAAAAAGATTTTACAAAAATATGAATTTTTATACAATTTTTACAAAAATATGAATTTGTATACAATTTTACAAAAATTTTACAAAAATTCGAATTTTTATACAATTTTTATTTTTATTTTGAAATTTTCCATTTTATTTTATTTTATTTTATTCTTCACTTTTCCATTTTATTTTTATTTTATTTTTATTCTTTTCTGAGATTTTGCCAACCCTGGTCGTAATACATTTCTTGTTTTTCACATGTGTTCTGCTTCACATGGTTCACAAATTGAAGTTTTGTTGTATATATCTTTTTACACTGAATTCGGGTGGCGCTTGTTCAATATTGTGCGGCAACCCGTCATCACCATAGACACAACAAAAAATTGGTGTGTGGATGCGCAGTGAAGCATTGGGAAGTGTCTTCATGCCAACACTTCCCGAACGCTTCACCAAGCTGCCAGCGCTTCCACACACATCACGAAAATCTGCGTGAAGGCACTTCACGCTTCTTAATATGGCGCTCCCACGCAAATGTATACGCGGGGGAAGTGTGTGGAAGCGGCAGCGCCGTGAAGTGTCTTCCACATGTTTGGATGCGCGTGAAGCGTGTGGTGAAGCTAGGTGAAGCGTGTGGAAGACACTTCACCCAGAATCTCGTGATGTTGATGGAAGCGGGTGGAAGCGCACCGCTTCACCCGCATCCAGCCCACTTCCACACGCATCACGGATCCATTTTTTGCTGTGAGACTAGTGCGCACACTTGTTCCTCCTTCCTATGGGGGCCGTCCCAAACCCTGTAAAGTGTAAAGTAAAGTGTCAAATGTAAAGTAAAATCAAATTCCAATCTTATTTTTTGTATCTAAATCTTATGTTTTTGTATCCAAATCTTATGTCAAGAAGTAATTTTTTTAATTTTTTAAAAAAAATTTTTGTATTATTTTTATATTTTTTTTTTACATTTTTTTATTATTTTATTTCATTTTTTATTACTTTTTTATTTTTTATATTAATTTTTTTGATTGTTTTTATTTTTTTTTTTATTTTTTTTTATATATTTTTTTTTATATTAAAAACTTTAAAAGAATAAATCAATAAAATAAAAAAATAAATAAATAAAATTATTGACAGAAGATTTGGATACAAAAAATAAGATTTGGATACAAAAAATAGATTAGGATAAAGAATTGACACTTGACTTTACATTTTACTTTACATTTGACACTTTGCATAACATTTGACACTTTACTTTACATTTGACACTTTGCATGACAATTGACATTTGACTTGGCACTTTACTTTACACTTTACAGGGCTTGGGACCGCCCCCATAGGAAGGAGGAACGAGTGTGCGCACTAGGCTATGGTGATGACGCATAGCCGCACGATATTGGACAACACATTCGGGTGGGGGTATTTCGACGGCGGTTTATTATTTCCCCATGATTTTCAGACCTGGGGGTATTTCGAGGGGGGTCAATTCAAGGGGGGTTTATTCGAGAAAATACGGTATTTACCATATTTCTTCTAATGGAATCACCGTTAAATTTATTGTTAACTTGTTATACTCCAGTCACTTTACACCCTGCACGCGTGGTTCCTGTTGGAAGCGTGCCAACTTTTTTTACGCATGCAATATTCATAAAAAAGTTGAAAAAGTCATCGCTGTTATAACGCTATACGTTAACTCATTCACAACGATGATTTTCTTCATCTTTCACACAAGAATCGCATGCTTTATCATCATTGGCACGCTTCCAACGAGAGACATAAATCAGTGTGAGGGCAGAGTATCATGTCCTCAGAGTATACCTGTCATTCTATTGGAGGTGCCATTCTACCGTAAAATGCTCTATTAAGGCGACTGTCACTTAATTGTTTTCAGCAAATTTTGGGGGTCACATTGTTGGAGGGGTCGCTTTATTGAAGGGGGTTGCATTGTATTTTTCAACAACTCAACAACTAAACTGTTCATGTAACTCTAGTATGAGCGTGGCATTGTAAAGCAATATTGAAAAGTAACAATCACCACAAAACCACAAAATTTGATAAATACTTAATACTCGGGTTCAACGATATGTTGATGTTCAACGATACCGAATTAGCGGCATCCGAAGATTGCGACATCATTTTCTTACGTCTGTTTTTTTTGTTTTTAGCTTTTCTTTTAGATCGCATTATACTCACACAACGTGCCCAAGGGGGTCGTACTATTGGAGGGGTCACTTTATTGGAGGGGGGTCGTACTAATAGAGCATTTACGGTATTTGAAGCTACGATTTTATTTTTTCACCAATATTTTTTTCATTTGAATGTGATTCTATTTTTAATGAAACTTGAGTGATATTTGTATATTTATCGGATGATCATCTCGAAATTCAATAGGGATATTTGAATAGAACGACCATTCTCATCATAAATTTCTTTATATTTATGTATCTTGGCACCCTCCCAAAATAGTTTCTGCCTAACATTATATTGTTTTCATGAGTAAAAACAACGTACCAAAACCTGCCTTTAATGGAGGTGCTCTCATATTTGAGGCATCCTATTAGAAGAAATTCGGTATTCTATTGATTCACATAGGCATCACTAAATCACTATGTGCTTCCAGAAATGATTGACTTTATTTTGATCACAAAAAGTGACAGAAGGTTCATAAAGCACACGCCAATGAACAGCTCGAAGTAGCCGCACAGGGCAGCCAGTATGGAGGCAATGTTGAATTTCTGACGCTCAGTTATCTGAGAAATGTCAATCGGTTTGGTTTTCATTTGATGGCCACTATACTCTATACTCGGTAGACCAGAGTTTTTCAAAGTACTGAACTTTTTTCAAAGTGAATGTAAACATAAAGTATTTTATTTTTACTCACCCCGGCATACAGAAAACAAATAATTTTTTTACTATTACACTGTGTAAAAGGTGAGTATACTAACGATGGCAAAAAAGATTCGAAAATTCGAAAATGGTTTTGAATTTTCAAATTTTTTTGAACTTTTTCAATTTTTACTTCACCTGTAGAAAAAAAACACACACTTAAAAATCGATTTTTTTTCTAGAAAAAATTGAAAATTCAGAAATTTGAAAACGATTTCGAATTTTTGTATCTTTTTCCATATTGTTGGTTGAAAATGCATAGAAAATGCAAAAACAGAATAGACAACATTGATTTAACGTAAATATATTTTTAGCATTGAATAAAGAATGTACAGATGTTTCATGTTTTACAGCTTTGAAGGCTTATTCACGTGTATTCAATAATCACCAGAAAAATTCGAAAATGCAATAATTGGAAGCAAAAAAATTCAAAAAGTAATTAAAAAGATACAAAAATTCGAAAAGTAATCAAAACGATTCGAAAATTCGAAAACTAAATTCGATAATTCGAAAACTATTTTTTGGAAAAAAGTTGAAATTCGCAAAGTCATTTTAGAATAAATACTCAAACATTTAAATACTTTTTCCCTGAGGGTTTGCAATCGTTAGAGTCAAGACGTGAATACCAGTATTTTTACTCAGGGAAAACATAAAAGCAGGTCATTTTATGACTTTTTTACTTAAGAAGACATAAAAATGCGTAGAAGTAAAGGTGATAGTCATCACTTTACTTTCCCTACCCATCGCAACTTATAAAATTTCCGCTGCCACTTTTGCAACCATTTCAATTCGTTGGAATGGTTTTTGCTTTTTATGCACCCCCAAAAGGTTTATCAATTATGTTTTCTGTGCTCGCGTACTTTCAAAAAGTACACGAGTAACTGAGTACTGGTATTTTTATTGGGAGGAAACATAAAAGTATTTATGCAGTACTCAAGTATATGTATTTATTGAGTAAATGAAAATATGTTTTCACTACACACTTTACACTATACATTTTTTCTTGAGAAAGTTTCTAATCCAGTAAAGTAGGGTATGGCATGATATGATATTGTAACGAATATTGGCTGTGTTCTAATGTGAAATAAAGGGCCGTCTTATATAATCGAGCTTTTGTTGACATCTGGATTCCATCGATTTTTCTCACTCCCCAAACATGTACCTAGTGGTAAGTGGTGTTTTTGTCCTCCAGGAACTTGCCGCCACCCTATGGGGATCTGGCAATTGTTCCTGTCATGCCTAGGAATATTTTCCCGTCCATCAAACTACGTTCAAGCAAAACACATGCAAAAGCACGCGGAGGGCACCGGTCAGTAACAGGCTGCTGCACAGACATGACGAGTGAAGGCTATGTGGGTTGAGAAACAGTTAAATTTTTGGTAATTGTTTTTTTTGTAAAATATCTGACACATGCTTGGGGAGTGAGATAAAATTGATGGTATCCAGATGTCATCAAAAGCTCAATTATATTAGCTGGCTCTTTATAAATAGGTACTTATATGCCTAAATATATTCTGTTTAGTCACGTTTATTACTAGTTTTGGGTATGTAAAATCCTATACTTTACTATGATCATTCACAAAAATTTCTGAAAACATAATAAAACCCCCCTCGAATTAACCTGCCTCAAAATTTGATGGCAAAATGATAAATTCCCCGGGGGTATCTCGCAGAAATACGGAATTGTATGGGGATTCAGACCAGCTATTTGGGAAAAAGCAGGCTGTTCAGTTTTGCCAATAAAACTATTTTTAGACTTGTGCACTTTTGAAATGAAACTATCCAGAAACTTGTGCTCTTTTAAGGGACTATTTACAAGGGCCCCGGCCGGGGACCAGTAACTGGCAAAAAATAGTTTTTTCAGAAGTCAATGATTGGTGTGTATGGTTTGTTTGTATGTTAATTAGGTTAATCAACACCAAATTAGCATGCACAAAATTTCTGCAAAACCGTTAACATGCTGACATATTTTCTTTGGGACGCAGTATAAATTTAGTTCGATTTGTCTTAAATTTGGCATACATGTACTCCTTTAGTGATCGACCAAAATTTAAGTATAAATAAAATAAGATTCACTAACCGCTCTGAGCTTAAATTTGGCATGCATACTCACCAAATGAAGGAGTACACTCATGCCAAATTTGAGACAAATCAAACTAAATTTATACGCCATCCCAAAGAAAATATGTCAGCATGTGTAACGGTCTTGCAGAAATTTTGCACATGCTAACTTGATGTTAACCTAATTAACACACAAACAACCCATACACACCAATCATTGACTTTTGAAATTTTTTATTTTTTTGCCGGGTTACGGTCCCCAGCCAGGGCCTATGTAAATAGCCAAAAGTGGGTACTTTTCTACATTTTCCATGTAAAAGTGGGTACTTTTTTCATGGAAAATGTAAAAGCTACTAATTTTTACATGTGAGAGCGATTTTTACACTGGAAGTTGCAAAAGATGTCGTTTTTTAGTGATCAATTAGTATATATTTTAGAAAAATGATATGATTTCTTCAAGATTTTCTTCTTTTAGCAACAAAAAATTGCGATTGTAGAAACAAAACATACATTTTCTGTACACGGGTACTTTTCAAAAGTACGAGTACAGGTGAGTACGGGTACTTTAAAAAAAGTACATGTATATGTATTTACAGAGAACTAGAGTATATGTATTTTTCGAGTAAATGTAAATACATTTTAACAGTGTTGAAAAGAAACTCTTCAATAACAGACAGTGGCACTGAACATATTGACATTGACAACAGAGAACACGATCCTGTAACATTAGTGGCTAATAATTTGGTTTAATGGTTTACCGTATTTCCTCGATACCCCCCAGGGGTTTATTTTTTCAGAGTGGGATTTTTGAGAGGGGGTATTTCGAGGGGAGGGGGGTAATTCGATGGTGAGGGTTTAGTATTTCACAAAAAATTTTAACTTCCAGTACTAATTTGTTTTTTTCTAACGTATGGAGACGTAGAAAAATGCAACAAAAACCACCATTTAAAAGAGTCTACAGACTTAAATAATTATGTTTTTAACGTGTGTTATGCATTGCCAGATCACAAACCGCTTTTGTCATGTATATTCTGTTTACACTCAATTGGGGGGTATTTCGTGGGGGGGCGGTTATTTTTTCATAGTGCCCATTTTGAGGGGGTATTTCGAGGGGTGGTATTTCGCGGAAATACGGTAATTTGGATAAGCAGCGGGCTGTCGCTGTCAGCACCTCATCTAATGTGGAAAGTGTTTCAGGAAACCTGACTGCTGTCAAATGTACATGTCAAACTAAAGTCA
The DNA here is from genome assembly GCA_964036195.1 of Sphaerolaimus hirsutus. Taxonomy (NCBI): domain Eukaryota; kingdom Metazoa; phylum Nematoda; class Chromadorea; order Monhysterida; family Sphaerolaimidae; genus Sphaerolaimus; species Sphaerolaimus hirsutus. Next base: position 24,468,050 of record OZ038450.1, on the reverse strand, counting down.
CCGTTTGTCCAATGCTGGGGCCCTTAGCCAACTGGATGAGACGCGGCGCGAGCGGATCCTGCACTTGAGTCTGTTCCATGGCTGCGGCGATCTTCCTCCTCACACAGGGCACGTTCACAGAATTCATATCCGTCGCACCCACCTGTGGCCAGTCCCAGTGAAACCTGTAAACGACCCTGGAATATGTAAGACCCAGTAAAGTATCAAATGTCATGTAAAAGACTCTGTGAAGTATTCAAACATCCAAATTCTATAGTATCCAAATCTTTTATCTTTATATCCAAATCTTATGTTAACATAAGATTTGGATAAAATAGAATAATATTTGGATACCTTATAGTTGAGCTCGAACTCGACTCACTCGACTCGCTACTCGAGGGTGAAATTGGGTGCCGACTCGACTCGGCTGACTCGACCGGAAAAATATGGCCCTGACTCGAGGCTCAAGGTATTTGCTAGACTCAACTTGAAGTTTTTGCAAATTTCGAGTCAGGGTTCCCCATTGAATTACGTCCAAACATATCAATTTTTGTAGGAATTTTTAACATCATGTATTACCACGAATTATCCCCCCCCCCTTGAATTAACCCCCCCCCCCCCCCCTCGAATTAACCCCCCCCCTCAAAATGGGCTGGGGAAATAATAAACCCCCCTCGAAATACCCCCCCCCCTTCGGAATGATGTACGTCATGTACATAATAAATACGTCATGTATGCAATGTACATGATGTATATTACTGTTAATTTGCATTGCAGCTACACATATAGTAGTTTGTGTAGCTATCTACGTTTTTATGTCCAAATATATCCTGTTTGGACACATTTATTACCTATTTTGGGTACGCAAATGCCTACTATTTACTACGATCTTTACGAAAATTTCTGACTAAATAATAAAAAAAACCCTCGAATACCCCCCCCTCGAATTAACCCCCCCCCCCTCAAATTTTGCTGGCGAAATAATAAACCCCCATGGGGGTATTTCGAGGTAATACGGTAGTTTTCAAACATTTTGCACACAAGCGCGCATTTCCACACCACATGTATGGCATATCATCAATTGTCTATCAGAGTCTGCATCAAAATCCAAACAGCGCATAATCCAAACAGCATAATCCAAACAAAAATGAGGCATAATCCAAACGAAAATAAGGCATAATCCAAACACTGTCTTGCGCCCCAAACTGCATATTGTAGTAATTCAATACTACTATATGTATTGAATGATGTTTGAACTCAAGTTTTTTATTGCTGTACAATACTACAAATAAAACACACACGATACTTTGAACACACACCATCTCAAATATGATACATTGCACAATGTTGGTGCTGAATGGAAAATGAATTGATTTCACTTTTAGATTGGAATGAATATATGAAAATACTAGAAATACTGGAGTCCCTGATCTTCATGAAAATACAAAAAATAGTTGTTTCTTACAAAGGAAGTTGCTTTTTATTCCTTGCCTGAAATTAGGTTTACATGTAATTTTCAGGCTGGATCAGTGATGGCATTTTTTCCATTGTTTTTCTTAAAAAAATGTCGTTTTTATTATAAAAACCAAGTCATAAAAATATATGGTTTTTCCATCCTTAGGCTGGTTTTGTTTTTGTAACTTTATTTGTGGAAACACCAAGAAAGCGAATATGTGTGACAAAAAGTTATGTTTTTGCTTTATCTTGATATTTAAATGAACTGTTGGAATTAAGACTTCAACAAGTGTGTGGGAAAACATTGGTAGACAAACCAATTTCTGCAAGGGACATATCAAAAGGTAACGCATCCGAGATTGTTGCCTGACTCGAGACTCGATTTTCACTGACTCGCCTGGCTCGACTCGCCGACTCAACTGGAAAAATTTTGTCGCTGTGACTCGAACTCGAGTTTGAAAAAACCGAGTTTCGAACCCTACCTTACAGAGTCTTTCACAGGACACCTGACATTTTACAGGGTCCTTTTCATGACACATAACATTTTACAGCGTCTTTTAAATTTTACAGGGTCTTTTACAGGGTCTGGGACTGGCACCTGCCATTTCCTGTTGCAGCACGGCATCGACAGCTCGAGCGATTGCACTTGTGAATGGTTTTTGAGTTGGCAAAGGAGTTTGGAAATTTTGTATTGAGTTGAAAGTGCACTTTTGACAGTGTCAGTTAAGTACCGTGTTTCCTCGGAATACCCCACCGGGCTTTATTCTTTAAGAGTGAAAATTTTGAGTTGGGGGTTTAACGAGAGGGGGGGTATTTTGAGGGGGTGTTTTCATTTCACCAGTAATTTTTTGAACTCCCAGTACTTATTTGTTGTTTGTAATGTACGCAGATGTAACAATAATACAACAATAAGCAACATGTAAATATAACAGTCATTGACTTATACACTACCATGCAGAATAGTTGAGACTTTTCACCCATATAAAAACAGATGCTGGGGGTCCACCACAATTTTGTTGCTTCCCATTTCGTTGTACCTTGTCTAATTTAAATTCTGTTCGAGTATGTTGAGGTTTGATGTTGAGGCTACATGCACAATTGTTTGATTGCTTGAATAATCCCCCAGTCTTGAGATAAAGGCAGACTTCAAAAAGGTGTTTGATAAAAAATTAAAAAAATGGCAGATTTGGATGATTGACTTTGAAGCTTAATAATTCAGCCATTTCTTGTCCGATTTGCATCATTGAACACTTAAAATGATCAGGACAACTTGAAAATTCTATTTTAAGGTCTCATCAGTGACATCTATATTCAGTATCTTGATTTAACCTTTTTTCAATACAGAAAATAACTTTTTTGAACATTCTATCATATACTATGGACAAAAAGCATTCATCTGGCTTTTCAATCTTTTCAATATCTCATTCCAATCAAAAGTTATGACACTTCAAACTTATAAGTGGTGTCTAAATTTTTATGCATTTTTGACTGGGGTTTTCAGTGTGACATTTTTGTGTTTGTGACACTCATGTGGCAACAAATGTTCTTCAATATCTCATCCCAGTCAAAAGTTATAGCACTTCAAACTTTCATCATCTTTCCATACTAAATACTTACATATTCAGTCGGGCCAACTTTTCTCCACAATAGAGCAAAGCCAAAACCTCAAATTTACACACCAAATAGCCCCACTGACCAGTATGCCTACCCACATTTGTGAGTGGCAGGCAATGGATGTAAAACTGCAGCTGAGATAAATACATGCTACAGTCCAACGAGAGTGCTACACAAAACATGCAAGCGCATGACACATTTTGTATCATTACACACGCACACGCGCCCATGAAACAGATTGTATCATTACACACACCCATGCGCCCGTGAAACATGCTGGTTTGCCCATGAAACACACACACGCGCGGTGCCATAGCAATGTATGTGTGCATTTACTTATTTATTTTTAAGTATATTCAACCATTTTCAGCGCTGTATATTACCTATTTACATGCGTGCCAAATTGTGTTTGATGCCTTTGATAGTTAAACATGCACAGTAAATATTGTTAGGTGCGTTTATTGTGTCAAAATAAGCAATTAATTCATTGGAGCGACTCAATCAACTGTAGCACAGCAAATATCTGACCAAAAATATTAACAATAGATAATCTGTATAAAAAATGTTTAGACATTGTTTGACCAATTAGTACCAATTAGATTGAATATTAAAATTATTCATTATGTTACCATAAATAACTTCCTGCTTTTGATAATTACCATTAAAAAGCAATAAAAAAGTTGATAATCTTATCGGAAAAATTACTCCCGGGGTGTTTATTATGCTAACAAAGTGCCGTATTTGCTTGTCAATTCCTGTAGAAATTCCCCTCATCAATAATTCACCACCTCGAAAAGTTCCCCCCTCAAACAGTCTGACAAAATGATAATTCACTAGGGGAATTTTTCAAGCAAATACAGTAGGAAATATGGTTAATTTGTTAATCAAAATATCTATGATGTTAGTTCACTTCAAACCTCATCACTGTTGAAAATCTATGACAAAATACAATTTTGAATAATGGTTAATATTGGTTTGCTATGACACCGCGTGTGTGTGTGTTTCATGGGCAAACCAGCATGTTTCATGGGCGCATGGGCGTGTGTAATGATACAAAGTGTTTCATGGGCGCGTATGCATGTGTAATGCAGAGTTGGAAAAACGTATTTACATTTACCCGAAATACCCGGTTATTCGGGTATTTATACTTATGTTTACGTTTACGTTTTCCAAAAATACCATTACGTTTTGTTACGTTTTCCTGACCAAAATACCCGGGTACTAAGGAAAACGTAAAAATCGTATGGAAAAAAGAAAAACTGCTATTTATTTGAAATATTTTCAAAACCCTGTTTGAAATATTTTCAAGTTTGTGCACGGCGACTTTCGGTGTGTTTATGATTTGCGATTCATTATGACAATGCGCTAGGGTTCTGATATTGGTGGAAAAAAGATTACCAAAACATTTCTCTACCAACGTATAAAATGCACCCTAGCTTTATCCTACCCCCATCCCGTGTAGAGTCCCCAAAATTAAATTGGGGTAGACAAAAGTTCATACATCAGGAACAAAAGTTCACTTCTATGATAACGCTAGGGGGGCGTTAACTTCACGTTTCCCCCCATGGACTTCTTCCCCCCGTGGTGTGATGCATTAGCGTTATGTCCGTGCGGACATAACGCTTATGGAACACGACAAAACGGTAATGCAACACGACAAAACGCTAATGCAACACAGACAAAACGCTAATACAACACACTCCAGGGGCATGTTGTCCACGGGGGGATAAGTACCTGTGGTACGATAAAGTTGGGGGGCTGGAATTTCATACTTTGGTAATAAAATGCTCTGGCTATATTTTGATACAAAAATCAGCCCCCCCACCCCTAGCACATCGTCATCACAAATCGCAATAAGAAACACACAAAAGTTGATATGCAGAAGCCTTATGCGCGGGGTGTATTAGATTCCACTCACCATGTACTTGACAATGAATAAATACTTCACATTATTCATCATGTTCATCAAACTGTAAAAATAAGTGAGGTTTTTTCACACACTCTGATGATGGGAGTGCTTCAAAATATTTTTATGTTTACGTTTTTTTACGTTTACCCGGGTACTTTCAAAGTATTTTATGCTTTTAGTATCAATACTTGAAATTGAGAAAAGGTATTTACGTTTACGTTTACGTTTTCCAAAAAATACCGGTATTTGTACAACTCTGGTGTAATGATACAAAATGTTTCATGCGCTTGCATGTTTCATTGGATCCCCCCCCCAGTCCAACATATGCTGTTCATGCTCAGAATGTTCCTTGCTGTGCACACAGCACATCAGCACTGGTGGACATCCACCATATTGAAAATCTTGTTCAAAATTGAACCTAGGTATTGGATACACACTATAAAATAAGAGATTGGGCAGCTACTACCCAAAACAAGAAAAGTCTCTACTATTCTGAAACACAAAGATACTGAATGAATATGTTACTTCACTAAGAATTTAAGCATATACATTAAGTCAAGAGGCGGTCATCCTGGGCACATGTAGCCAACCCCCATGGTACCCACCAATGGTATCCAAATGTTGTGCACAAACAACATTTTGAAATTTTGGCAATGTTAGTCACGCAGCAAAAAAAGTCTCAACTATTCTGCACGGTAGTGTATAAGTATTTACATATGTACGTTAAGATATGGAAAATTCGGCAGACATTACAGAAGTCAATGGTCTGAGTGACTTTCGTACGAGTGTCCCGTATGTCATACATCCGAACTTGGCATACGTCCAAGTTATCGTTATTTTTATACGAACAGAGTGAACGACGCATAATTTATGTCTGCGTCATAGATACCTAATGGCAACGCAATGCAAATGAGCGACCGCAGATTGTCGCTAATGGCGGCCCACATTCTAGTTGACACATGTGTTGCTTTAATTGCATTGCGTGGCCATTATTGGTAACGCGAACAGAAATCCTGCGTCTTTTATTCTAGTTCGTATAAAATGCAATTGTAACTTGGACGTCTGATAACGTGTATACGTACTCTTTTAGAGGAATTTTTCGAGGCTGCGACAATAAAATCCGCTGGCAAAATAATCAACCCCCATGGGGGTATTTCGAGGTAATACGGTATTTCAGGAAATTAAAGGGTGCACACAAAATGCCAAACAATTAACAAGTGTAGTGTGATTTGAAATATTTTTTGTTTGAATGATTTTTGTGCTAGCTACTTTTGTTCCATTTTGCAGTTGGGCAACACAGTAAATAATAACAATAAATTTTTTGAATAAATCTGAAAATGTTGAGTGTAATTTTCTGCAACAGTAAATCCATTAAAAACTATTAACATCAGATAGGTCGATAAAATAAAAATGCAGAATTACCATTGAAAAAGTTGCACTCCATTGTAGCACAGTCCATTAGATCGGGTGCCTCTGGGTCGCAATCTATTTCTGTGTCCAGCACTATCTCACTGCAGATCAAGTGAAAGCATATTTAGATATCCCAGTCTTTGATTGAACTTTGTGAATACCGTATTACCTCGAAATACCCCCATGGGGGTTTATTATTTCGCCAGCAAAATTGGGGGGGGGGGGTTAATTCGAGGGGGGGGTTCATTATTTCGTCAGAAATTTTCGTAAGGATCGTAGTAAAGACTAGGCATTTGCATACCCAAAACAGGTAATAAATGCGTCCAAACAGCGTATATTTGGACATTAAAATGTAGATACATACATATTATCTACACAAACTAGTAATATGTGTTGTAGCTGCGATGCATATAAGCAGTAATAATAACATGTACATTGCATGAATGATGTACATCATTCCGGAGGGGGGGGGGGTTATTATTTCCCCAGCCCATTTTGAGAGGGGGGGGGGTTAATTCGAGGTGGGGTTAATCCAAGGGGGGATTAATTCGAGGTAATACGGTAATTTTCAAATGTTTGCATTATTTCAGACTGGTGCACAATGTTTTTCTTAGCATCATCCTACTACTAAATATTGACATCCCCGTATGTTGCACCATTACTTCTTCAAATAGAAGTGCGGGTCTCCAACAGAAGGGAATCGCAAATATTTAGAATGTGCCCATTTTGACTTTTTCGGGCAATGAAATAAATTGGAGGGTGTTATCCGACAGAAGGTGCATAAACTGATGGCATTGTGCCAAATGCATAAAAAAATGTCAGCGGACACTGTTATTAGGCGGTTTTGGTCTCCGAACACGATCTCCCACACAGCCAATTTCGGGAAGGAAACCCATTATTTAACCACAGCGACTCGTAACCCATCGTCTCGTAAGCCAAAGTGCATCAAGATTTAAGCCAAAGTACCTCTACTCGTAAGCCGCAGCCGATCATTCGACTCGTCGCCCAAAGTGTGTCATTATTTAACCCCACTGTGTCATTATTTAAGCCATGAGTACATAGTAAAAATTTTGTGTCATTATTTAAGCCATGTGTACACATGTATTTAGTTCATATTTGTGTATTTTTTGACTGCCAGCGAATACATAGCGCTGCTGTGCCTCGTGCGGAACCAACGTAAATATGTGTTTACATGGTGACCAATGATACTTGCAATGTGGGATGAACAAGGGAAATAGATATATTTATCTAGGTAACTCATTTTAAATATATCGCGCCCACTTTCAAATGAAATCAATTTTATTACCCCCCTTGAAAAATGCTAAAGAAACATATGCAATGGAAAATAATGTGGATAAATATAAAAATGTTTTCTCTCCATTTGATACTCTCATGCATTAACCACTCTTTATGTCTGTTGTCCATTTCGCTTTATTAGGACCGAAAGTATCCATGATTTTTTTCATCGAGCCCACCAGATATTGACCACACATGTCCAAGTGCATTAGCCATAAAACGACTGATCTTACCGCCACATGTAGTGTCTTTACATCCATCTTATATGTATACATGTTATGTATTTACCTGTACTGCGGCTTACGAGTCGACACATTGGGTTAAATAATGAGGCACAATGGCTTAAATGATGACACACTTTTTCACGTTTATTGTGGCTTAAATGTCGCCATACTTTGGCTTACCTAGCGAGGTACTTTGGCTTTACAGTCGATGGGTTAAATCTCGGGTAGCTTAAATCTCGCTATACTCTCAATTTCGGTCGCGCAGTTTGCACAACTAAAAGTTTGTCCTGATGATTTTTTTGGTTTTATTTCAATTTAGTGTTGGAATGGCGTCAATGTCTGGCATCAAATGGAACTTTAGTTGTGCAGTTTCAAAAATATGTCCGGCACAACCAATTTTAGATGTTTTTTGTGTTTTAGTGCAATCTAATTGTGAAAATGCACCAATGGCAACGATGGAAAAAACACAGAATTTGAGCACAGAAACTCATTGAGTTTCCATGTTATTGTTTTACACAGAAACACGAAAACTCACAACTTTTGAAAAACTAAAAACTAAAATGAGTTGTTTTTTTTGGAGAACGCAGAAACACAGAAAATACAGAAAAGTTTTTAGAGTTTTTCATCAAACTGACTGAACATTGAAGGCACATGATTTCAGATGGACTAAACAACATAAGTTATACATACATAAGTATAGTAAGTGCATACATAAGGTATGCATGTATGTAAAGTATGTAAATGTGTACATAAGGTATCCTAATTTTATGATGGAATAAGTTTCCAAACATAAAAAAAATGATGGCATCACATCTGCTGGTGATTTCGACAATGATAGGGACTGTGATGGATCTGTTGAGGAGGGTCATGACATTTGGCACTTGGCTTAGCGTCCCAGCATCCACTGGCGGCGTGAATGCTGCTTAAAGGCAGTGCCCAGTGACATTGGGCACTAAGCATTTCCGTATGAACTAGCGTCCCTTGAGAGCGATTTTTTGTTGAAATTAAATTAATTTGAGGTCTTTTGGGACAGGTAAGTAGTTCACATATTGTGGAGGCTTCAATCAATATAAATACATGTTCAAGTATAGTTTCAGTTTAAATCAATTCCATAGTCTCCCATACAAGGCACATCCATTGAAGAATATTGGAGCACTGCATAAATTGTCATTTGTTGAACGTTGCTGCTGATGTTGTGGTGTAGATGTGCTCATTGTGGATTTTTGAGACATGAATCAATATGCAGACATCATGCGTAGGGTGTCAAATTTCCGTTTCCGTTTTCTGTTTCCGCTTTTCCGCAGGACAATTTTTTACCTTTCCGTTTTCCGTTTTCCGGCAGCCGAAAAATTTTTACCTTTCCGTTTTCCGTTTTCCGGCAGCCGAAAAATTTTTACCTTTCCATTTTCCGTTTTCCGGCAGCTGAAAATATTTTACCTTTCCGTTTCCGTTTTTCCGGCCCATTTTTCCGTTTTCCGGCTGAAAAATTTTTACTTTTCCGTTTCCGTTTTACCAGGCCATTTTTCAATTTTCTGGCTCGATTTTCAGTTTTCTGGCATTTTTCCATTGTTTTTCCAATCTGTATTTATCTTCAATTGGCTCATCCCATTGTGTTGTTTTTGTCTCTTGGAGCAGCATTGACAACTGGGATTTCAGGGTCAGTGAAACAGGTGCTGTGAACCCAATTGGGTCATATGCTGACACCAATAATTTATTCAAGTTTCGTCTGGTTGGTGTTGTGATGCTGTCAATTTGCAATTTTGGTGTTGATATTGCCAGCATGTCCATTCGGTGATTTTATTTCATGCCCATTACTGCGACAATTTTATTCACCTTTAGACTCCTGTCGTTTTCTGCTATTTCATTCATGACTGATCTGGAGTTTGACAGCCATCCCCTCATGTTCATTGAACATTGGTTAAATAAAGCTTTGACTTTGTAATATAGTTCTAAAGCTTCAACTTCATTCGTGACACTCATGATGAAGTTATCGACGTAAATGTTGTTTATTATCATCGCCAACTGGTTTCGTTCCCCTTCATTTTCTTCATATTCATTCATGTTGTTTATTGTCACATTTAAATGGTATTTTATGACTGCTCTCAAAATTGCTGGGCTGTAGACAAGTCCAAACAGTACGCATTTAAAACGAAGTACTATTAAGTTATTTTCAGTTACTGGTTTTGAGGCATCTTTCAGCCAGAAAAATCGTGTGTAGTCTCTAGCTTGGTCATGCAATCCTATTTGCAAAAATGCCTTTTCAATATCAGCAATAAATGCTAGATTGCCTGCCCTGAACCTCAGGAGTAGGCCCAGTGCTAATGGTGTTGTAATTGGTCCTCTAAAAAGGCACTCATTGAAACTGGGCTTACCTGCCGACCCATTGTACACGATTCTGCATGATGTCAATTTGTCCGGCGTGATTACTGGCTGGTGTGGCAGGTAATGAATCCCCTTGTTGTCTGTTTTGTCGTCACAGATCTCAATTATTCCCTTTTCTAGTTGGTTGTCCAAAACTTTCCGGTATTGTTCGAATAAGTTTGGATCTTTGTTGAATCTTCTTATCAGTGATTTAAACTGCACCAAGGGCTTTTTTAAGCTTTTCCTGTGGGCAGGTCACTGATACTCTCTTTATACTGCCAGTCAATATAGTATCGTTTTGTTGTTGTCGTTGAATTTTATGCTATTTATTATCATCTCCTCTGCAATGTTGTCATCAATTGCATAGGGGTCATCAGTGATTCCCACTGCTTCTAGACTGTGAAATTGTCGTAGTGTTTCCTTTCCTATGGCCACTATGGCTACTTTTTGATGATTTTTTGTTGGTTCAGTTAAGCTTGAACTACAAGTGAAGTTACAGGCATGATCCATAGTTGCAGAATGTACAGCTACCACAATCAAAGCCAAACAGGCGAACCTGCATGCAGGTTTTCCTTCTGCAAATTTGTCTATTACCGTGCTAATTTCACTTTATTTTTTTCCGTTTCCGTGAAAATTTTGCTTTCCGTTTTCCGTTTTCCGGCATTTCATTTTTCCGTTTTCCGTTTTCCGGCTGACAATTTTTTTTTACCTTTCCGTTTTCCGTTTTCCGGCAGAAATTTTTTTTTACCTTTCCGTTTTCCGTTTTCCGTAAAAAAATTTTTTTGACACCCTAATCATGCGGTGTCAAAACATGCGCAAAACCAATATTTAATAAGAAAACCACCATTTTCACATTTCAATGCTGTAAAATGAAACTTTTTGAAGAAAAAACTTGACTTTTTACAAAAAACACATAAATAACAGGAGAGTTACTCAAGTCTTTTTAGTGGAAAAAACTCTAAACACGGGTATTCATTTTTGAAAAACTCAAAACACAAAAAGTATTTTTTCAAGAGAACTTAACCATCATTGGTCAAGGCATGATTAGATTGCACTAAAACACAATAAAAAACATAACAACTAAAATTGTTTGTGAAGGACATATTTTTGAAACTGCACAATTGAAGTTCCATTTGACGCCAGCGCCATGGCGCCATTCCAACATTAAATTGAAATAAAACCAAAAATAGCATCAGGAAAACTTAAGTTGTGCAAAACCTACGTTTTTTTAAAAACTACACAACAAAAATTAGTTGTGCGGCAGAAATTGTTGTGAGCCGCGGGTTTGGTTCATTGATTTGTTGCCATTTTTTAAATCAAATTTGGAATTAATTACATGATTCGTTGTTTGTATTGACACTCGTATAAACCTGTGAAGTAACAGTTTCTAAAACTTTGGCAGAACTCGAAAAAAATCGGCTGAAAATTGATGAAAAAATAGGGCGCGGAATTCATATTTCTCATTTTTTGCAGCGGGCATTTGTATATAGGTATGATTCGTAAACTAACTCAAATAGGTATATGTAGTTTGACTCATTTCCCCAAGCTTCCATCAGCAGTGAGCTAGAGCCCAGCGCGTCTCCCACACTGCCAACCTGCATGAAATTGCTGCAAAATATACCGTATTTACTCGAAATACCCCCAGATAGGGTGTCAACAAAATTTTTTACGGGAAAACGTAAACGGAAACGGAAAAGTTTTTGCACTTGCCGGAAAATGGAAGGGAAAAAATTTGCCTCCGGAAAGCGGAAACGGAAAACGGAAAACGGAAATTTGACACCCTACCCCCAGGTACGAGCGAGCTGGGGATAAAATAAACCCAATGATGTACATCACTCCAGACGGGGGTATTTCGAGGACGGGGGGTTTATTTTTTCCTTAACTCGAAAAATCCTAAGGGTATTTCGAGGGGGGCGGGGTTAATTCAAGGGGGGGGGGGTAATTATTTCGAGGAAATATGGTAGATCTATGAAATTGTTGGGGTATGTAACGCACTATACACCTGCAAAGCAGGGCTCCAGTGACTCACTACAGTGTGTGTCGCTGAACACACAACTTTTGTTGGTGCGTTTTTTGCTGTCCACCACAAGTTCAGCACAAAAATGGAACCCACACTGCGGATGACATAACTTCTGCTGTGGGGTGCGCAGAAAGCTCAAATTTTGGGGATGTGTAGCCAACATCCTCCCCTACTATACAACATCAGGTGGGCAGCAGCCATACTCTTGATGGGGACAAATGCAATGATGTCGTAATCACAACGTCATTGGTACAAAAATACACCAAATTTTACACTCTTGCATTTACCCCCATCAAATTTTTTTTGTGGGCATTTTCGAGGGAATGTATTTCAGACACTTTTCAAGCTTTAATTCTACCTGAAATTCCCAACCCTAACTGAGGCCCCACAAAATAATGGATGGAGATTGACCCACAGTGTTACCTCAACAGTACTGTGAACCTGCCAGTAATATGATTCTAAGTAATCATTTCTGTTGTAACAATTTATGCCCCAACAAAGTGAGCTTAATGATTCTGTTATTTTTGAGAGTGAGTGATGGCTGCACGTGTTGGGGCTTATCATCATGCCATGGCTGCCATTCTGCAGTTGAGCTAACAACTTTTTCTAAGTTGCTCTGGTATGGTGCCTTGCAGTGCACCCAGTCACACACTTTCAAGAGAAAACTGGAATCAAGTGCATACAGATATCTGGCAGCCCTTTTGGCCAAGAAAAAGGCAGCTATCTGTTCTATTCAGTTCAACCTGAATCGAATACCGACACATTTTTTGTAACAAAAACCTGATACCAGAACCCGACTCTACTATCCAAACACAAACACAACACCCGACTCAATACCTTAACCCACACTCAATACCTGAAAATAACCACAAAAATTTCCCACAGTGAAATCTTTCAAGCAGTTTTGTGCCGTTGTAGTTTAGACACTTTCCTCTAATTGATTACTTTAATTAGTTCAGATCTGATTTTATTATGTAAAGCATATTTCATTCTCATTTGAAAAAAAGACATTTGGCTTGCTGCAAATTAGCATAAAGATGCTCAATATTGATTTGATTCAATTGAATAGAAAAAAAACAGATAGCTGCCTTTTTCTTGGTTACAATGGCTGCCAGATATCTGGATGCACTTGATTCCAGTTTTCTCCTGAAAGTGTGTGACTGGGTGCACTGCAAGGCACCATACCAGAGCAACTTAGAAAAAGTTGTTTGCTCAACTGCAGAATGGCAGCCATGGCATGATGATAAGCCCCAACAGGTGCAGCCATCACTCACTCTCAAAAATAACATAATCATTACCGTATTTCTCCGTGTAAACCGCCCGGGCGTTATACGAAACCGAGGCACTTTTCAGCAACCTTTTTCTAAACTTGTATAATGCCCGGGCGTTAATTCATCCTGAGGGGGGCGGTATGCACAGAGAATTTTCCTTTAAATATTTACATATTTTGCATTGTCTTCCAGTGTGCAGCGAATTCAATGGAAAAAACATGCATACAATGGAATAAGAATGCCTGCGCAAGGCACAACATTCAAATAGTTCAAAACAAGTAGACGTTACCTTACTGTTCAGCTTGATTTGTCATGTGAAGATTTAAAATTGGCTAGCGTTTTTGAAACCATGCATAACGCCCCAGGGGCGCTATAAAGCAGTATAACGCCACGGGCGTTGTGCACGGAGGGGCGGTTTACACGGAGAAATACGGTAAGCTCACTTTGTTGTGGCATAAATTGTTACAACAGAAATGATTACTCAGAATCATTGAAACATATTACTGGCAGGTTCACAGTACTGTTGAGGTAACACTGTGGGCCGATCTGAATCCAATATTTTTATCCATTATTCATGTGCCAAAGTTTGAATTAATGAAAAGGTACGTGTGAGACCAGCAGTGCATTAGGTAACATGCCTAATAAATTTTACATTATAATTTTATGCCAGCTGAAGAAAAATCAATTCTACACTATGTGATTGCATGCAATGACTTGGCGTAGAATTGATTTTGCTTAAGCTGGATTAAAATTATAACATAAATAAATCGAAATAAATCGAGACCTGTATCATCATCCACTTTCATGTAATCAATTTTGCAACAGAATGTTATGCTCAAATCTTACGTCCAGCTGTAATCACACCTTTACATAGAATTGCAGACTCACCCAGAGTTCCAATTGTTTGTTTGGAAGGTTCACTTCCTTTGGATCCCAAGACAGGGTTGCATGCAGCTTGTTCATACCTGGGATATTTTTACATTTACAAGTTCTTTTCTTCTACTCAGTATTATTCATATCATTAGGGTTCAGAAAAGAGTGTTCAATTGATGCTCAACAATTGTTGATTCCTATCTCTAACTTCTTTTTCTGCCATTCCATTGGAGGCTGCCATCCTATTTTTTCACATTTTTCACACATTTTTCATTTGAACATAGTTTTCGCTCCTAATAAAACTTGAGCAACATTTTAATATCAGAGCATCAATTCAAACAGAACATACATAATATGAAAACAAATAGTGCTTCTTAATAATCGTTTTGGACACATTCAACGTTCTCGTCATCCATTTTCGTGATATTTTTGTGTTTTGGCAGTCTTCCAATGTAATTTATGTTAGTTATACTATTGGAAACTTATGTTCTATTGAAGACTGCCAACCTTTTTCCGTGAGTCTAAAGAAGTGTTAAAACCTGCCATTCTATTGGAGATATGCGATTCTATTAGAAGAAATAGGGTATTTTCTGAATGTGAATGCATACAAACCTCTCTTTCCAATCTTGCCAGAGTTATCCCAAACTGCACACACTCTCTCACCGATTTTTTGGAATGACTGAAAATGATCTATGCATACACGTTTTTCACCAACATTTTCAGAGGCCATCGGCGCTGAAACGATCTCACACGAGGAATGTGAGAGGATGTCAAGCAGCGCAGCTTGCTCCTGAAAACATAAAAAACATATTGAATGGAGAAAACATAAATGTTTGTAGTTACTCGCGGACATTCCCAGCACAAAATGGGTCAGTGGATGCCAAGTGAAGAGTGAATTGTCATGAAGTGTCTTCACACCAACACTTTCTGACGTTTCATAAGCATGCTAGTGCTTCTACCCATATGCATAATAAAAATTTGTGTATTAACACTTGAGTTTTTTTAATATGGCACTGGAAAACAGATGAGAGTCCATTCCAAAAGTCCTAATTTTGTAAATTTCATGTTAATCCTGGAAATGTCATCTGTGGTTGCTCCAGCCAATTTGTTATTTTTTCAATAATTTTTTTTGACCTGACATGCATACCGTATTTGCTTGAATAGTTCCCCCTTGAATAATTCCCCCCCTCGAATAATCCCCCCCCCTGTAAGATGAGTGTGGAAAAAATAATTCCCCCCCTCGAATAATCCCCCCCCCTCAAGGCATACAAACGATTTTTTATTTCTATTTTGGCCAAGAATGGCATGTTATTGTGTAAATAAAGCATGTTTTGTCGAATGACTTGATGGAAACATGCTTGAGAATTCTGACGAAATAATAATCCCTCCCCTTGAATAATTCCCCCCTTGAAAAATCCCCCCTCAAAAAAGTCTGACGAAATAATAATCCCCCAGGGGGATTATTCAAGCAAATACGGTAGTTGTTAAAACGTATTTACGTTTACTCAAAAAGTACGTATACTCGAGTACTGAGTAAACACGTTTATGTATACCGTATTTCCTCGAAATACCCCCCCCTCGAAATACCCCCCTCAAAATGGGCACTATGAATTTGTGGTCCGGGAAATGCATAACAGACGTTCAAAACACTTACTGTCTTACGTTAGAACATCGTTTATACCATCTACATCCTTATATAAGGCTGTAGAAACTTATAAATGGTGGTTATTGTTGCATTTTTCACGTATTTCTCTCAAAATTTCCACTCTGAAAAAATAAACCCCCTGGGGGTATTTCGAGGAAATACGGTACATTGAAAACAGTACCTGTACTCACTTTTACATTTTACATGTGAAAGCGATTTTTAGACTGGACAACATAACAGATGTCGTTTTTTAATATAATTAATTAGTATTTATTTAGGAAAATTCTAGATTTCTTAATTTTTTCTTGATTGTATCAACAAAAAATTGCAATTTAAATTATCTGAAATACATTTTCTGTACATGTGTACATTTCAAATGTACACGTACAGTGAGTACTAACGATGGCAAAAAAAGATTCGAAAATTCGAAAATATTTTCGAATTTTTGAATTTTTTCGGAATTTTCGAATTTTTATTCCACCACTGGAAAAAAAACACTTAAAAATCGATTTTTTTTATAAAAATTCGAAAATTCGAAAATTCAAAAATTCGAAAATAGTTTTCGAATTTTTCAGGGAAATCAAGGACATAAAACACATTATTCGGTTCGATGTGCTAAATCGATCGATAATTGATACGCGGTGCATCTGAAAAAGTCTATCGAAACGAAAAAAAACGTCAATGAACATTGAAATGACATCTGTGGCAGACCCAAAGCTGGAATCGGGGAAGGCATTTTAGGGGGTGGATGCACCACACTTTGTGTCACCCCATTCTGTTGCATGTCAACCAAATTGTTTTGCTTCCTTGAATCGTCCCCCAATCCCAAGAAGGGGGGTCGATAAAAAGGTGTTGACTTTACATTACCGATCTGGCTAGTTGACATTAGCTTAATAACTCGGCCATTTCTTGGCCGATTTGGACTGTTAAATACTTAAAATGATCTGCACAACCTGTAGATTCCATTTTTGATGCTGGATTAGTGATGTATAAATTCATTATGCCAAGTTGACGCAGTATTTCAATGTGTAAAATAAATTTTTCAGGGGGGGTATTTTTTGTCAGTGATTTTTTAGGGGACTTATTCGAGGGGGATTTATTCAACAATTAATGGTAAATATATAGATGAAAATCACATAAATACAGGGTCAAATTGCATAAAATTTTTGCAATTACATAATCAGCAAATGTACAACAGAATGGAATGACACAAAAGTCTGGTGGACCCCCCCCCCCCATAACAGCCACCCACAATTCCGGCTATCGGCAGACCCGGTCACATTGAAGAATGAACAGGAATGCACCGAGCAGCCATAAATATTTCAACATAACTACTTAACAGCTTAAAAAAGCTCTTAAGACAATATTTTTCTAAAAAATTCGAAAAGTATGTAAAAAAATTCGAAAATTACCCAAAAAAATTTGAAAAGTGCCCAAAAAGATTTGAAAATTCGAAAATTCGAAAATTAAATTCGAAATACAAAAAATTAATTTGAGGAAAAATTCGAAAATTCGAAAATTCATTTTGGAAAAAACACTTAAAAATTTAAATACTTTTTTCGGAGGGTTTGCCATCGTTAGTGAGTACAGGTACTTTTGAAAAAGTCTATGTACCATATTTCCTCGAAATACCCCCAGGGATGATTGTTTCAGACTGAGAATTTTGAGGCGGGTTAAACGAGGGGGGGGGGGGTATTTTGAGGGGGGGCTTATTATTTCGCCAGAAATTTTTTGAACTCCCAGTACTAATTTGTTGCTTGCAATGTACGCAGACGTATAAAAATGCAACAATAAGCACCATGTAAAAGAGTCTATAGACTTATTAAGGTGTGTAGATGTTCTAACGTAACACGGTTATTGTTTTTAACATATACTTTGCGTTGCCCCGATCACAAACCGATATACTTTAGTCATGTATGTTCCCTTTACATACAATTAGGGGGGAGGTATTTCGAGGGGGTGGGTAATTATTTCATAGTGGCCATTTTGGGGGGTATTTCAAGGTGGGTACTTCGAGGAAATACGGTAAATGTATTTATTTACACGGTAAATACTCGAGTAAATGTATTTTTAGAGTAAATGCAAATACATTTGAGCAACTGTGATACCATTTCACTTCTCACTTTAAATTGACTTTTCTTGTTTTATAACTCTTAACTTCTCTTAGTTATTTTACTATATATTTCTCCATTTGCGGAATCTGCTGCAAAACTTACATTTTTGTCATCCGCATCAGCGCAGACCATAACTGATGCTGTTTGGTAGTAGGGATCGATGTCATATTGGAACTGGATGTCACTGGTTGTCAGTGTGCTGCTCAACGTTTTGTATGTTGAAATGATGAACATTGGACACATTAGCGTAACCAGAATGATGCACATTGCGATGGAGAAGTATGTGTCAACTTTTGTCATACTTTCAGTCTCAGTATTTGCATCGATAGAATCACCTTGTTGTCCATTGGATGCCTGTAATAATTATGATAAAACCATATTTACTGGAATGATTCCCCTTGGGAACGTAGGGAGACTTTTTGTGGTAGAAGAATAGTAAAAATTGTCAATTTTATGACCGCGCCGTTTAAAATTTATTGAAGCATGTCATGATGTCATAAACGTAAATACCCAAATACCGTAAATTCTCTAATAATACGACAGTCGCATTATTATTTGCAGCACATTTTTAGTTGTCGTACTATTGGAGATGTCGCATTAATAGAGTGTCGTATTTTATTTTTTCATCAAATCGACAACGTCACTGTGCACATAACTCAAACGTGAGCATGACATAGTATAGCAATGCACATGGTAAATAGTGGCGGTTGTGAGGTGGCTGGCGCCCTTGCGAACTGCCCAGCGACTCTGGTGAACCCACAGCCGCCACTATTGCAAGCAGCAGTCTGACGTGAAATGTCAAGTTGTTCCCTGACACTGTGACGTGAAATGATGATGACGAGAAATGATAAAAATTGAATTTTTCAATTCGCTCTAGTTGTGGCTGATAACACCCAGTATTGGACACGATTAAGGTATTGATTCATATATTATCCTTAGAAAATTGTAGACCCGTAGCATGATCCACACTCGTGTAATTAATTTCACGACGTCATTTCACGTCATCATTTCACCTCGAATCGACGCTGAGCTCTAATTCCCGCTTATAAGTTACCACATTATAAGGTGAACCCCAGGGACCAGATTTAATTCTCCCTACAGATTTGTAGGGTAGGGCGTACGCCCAATAGATTTTTTAAAGATCAGCCGCATCAACGCACATGCACCGAGAGCAAGGCGGTTTGTCAAATATATGAAACCATCCCTTAAGGTCGCCGATATTGCAATATGACGTATATCACTTCGATTTCGGCACGGAAATCATGATTTCGTCATTTCTTGGCCGTCGGCCAATTCGTTTTTTATTTTATTTTGTCGGGCGGGTTACTCGCATAAGTCGCGCTTTTGTGTAGTCAGGTGGTCACTTTTTTAGTGTTCACTGTCTGCAACCGAAACCATGAGGGCAGCAACAAGAAAGAAATGCATGCACGAGCGTACAAAAGCGCGACTTATGCGAGTAACCCGCCCGACAAAATAAAATAAAAAGCGAATTGGCAGATGGTCAAGAAATGACAAAATAGTGATTTCCGGGCTAAAATCGAAGCGATATACGTCATATTGCAATATCGGCGAACTTAAGGGATGGTTTCGTATATTTTACAAACCGCCTTGCTCTGGGTGCATGTGCGTCGATGCGGCTGAACTTTAAAAAATCTATCGGGCGTACGCCGTACCCTACAAATCTGTAGGGAGAATAAAATCTGGCCCCAGGGCCAGAAACTTCCAATATATGAAATGATGCATCTGTGGGTTTATGACTGCACTGATTTGAAATATGCACTACATTTTAAAACTACATTATCTTAACCATTGAATAAAACCCCTGGAGCCAAAAACTCTCAAATTTATAAATTTAAAATTTAAACTCAAACAGCAAAACACAAACAAAACCAAATTTAAGATTACAACAAACTTTGTCACCTGGGGCCAGATTTAATTCTCGCGTAATGCGCCCTACATGCATGTAATGTGCCCGAAATCGGGCAGCCTCCCTACAGATTGTTTACCGTTGCCCTAGGTGCACGCATCTCGCGAAAACGCAATTCAATTGCGTGTCGGGAGGTGCGATTCGGGTGTAGGGCATAGCTGCAATTTGTCAGAATAAAAATAATAACAATACAAAAAAGAAAAAAGAAAATGGAAAATATAAACATACAAAAAAAGAAAATGCAGAGAAATAAGAAAAAAACATAAATAACAATCACACAGTATACTTGGCGGACATCAAACTTATTATGGCAACCTACCGTACCCCATCTAAATAATGAACCAAAAATTAGACATTTTTTTCATCATAACATTTCATTTTTACTATGGAATAATTAATTACGAAATTTATCACAAGATTTTATTCATTAATTTACGATAGGATTCTGTGCGAAGTATGCGCTCCACTCAGTATGATACTATTATTTATTGATCGGTTTTTGCAACATAAGACTGATCGGACTATACGACTATGCGTGTGATGGTTTAAAGAGAATTGTACCGTAATTTGATGAATAAACTCATGTGATTTATAATTACAAATCATAGTAACCAATAATAAAAACGATGTAATGTGAGAAAAAATATTACAAAAATGTTGATTTGTACAGATGAGATACGGTAGACATATTGACTGTGGCACATTCAGTAGCTGATCTTCCTTTTGCCTTTGTATTACATAAATATTTATGTAGCCAGTGTTGTGAACACTGGGTGTGTGTTTTTCAAACAGTTTATGCCTAAATATGACCACTCGCTTTCACACACACACACTGCCCGCCTGCCGTTTGAATATTCTGAAATGTCCATTTGGCACATGGTGGCTCAAATTGTTGTGTGCAGAAAAATATCGTCAATTTTTCAAATTCTACAAGTATAATAAATATTTGTTTCAGGATCAAACCATATACATTAGTTGACATCAAAATTCATGTCAACTGGATTCAGCTAAATATTAGTTTAATATGTGATTTTACTTTTCCTATGTGATAAACCATAGTGAAATTTTTATTGCGACATGTAATTTTCATTGTTTCTGTTAAGTGTGATGCTTAAAAAATTTTTTTGGTTCTTTAGTTTCATTCATTTGACACGCATTTGCGATGTCAACTAGTGTGTGTTTGGGCAATTCTAAAACATCTATTTATTATACTCATAGAATTTTCATAATTAAAAAAAATCAACAAAATATTTCTGAATAGAAAATTCTGAACCACCATGTATCAGAATGGCATTTCAGAACATTCACACAGGCAGTAGTGTGTAAAACAAGCAAACAGTGGAATTTCCAGTTTTTTTTTGTTTTTCGGCCAACCTGTATTTGGGGTGGGGCGCTGCCTGCATTGAGATGGGAGGAAAAACGCCTCCAAATCTATCCTATCAATGAGCTTTAAAATATTTAAGAAAATTTCATAATTTTTTTTGAAATTAGGCTTTCTTTATTGCTCCCGACAGCATTTTGCTGTAGGGCAGATTTTTTTATTTTTTTTATTTTGTCGGCCGAGCGCCCGACAAAACGTTAGAATTGAATTTCATATTTGTTCATAGGGCGCCTTACGCGCATAACTTGGCTATGCTTTCTACACGGTTTTGTCGGGCGTGTAGGGAGACGCGTGTAGGGTGTAGTGCATAACTTAAAAATATTTGTAGGGTGAATTAAATCTGGCCCTTGGCATATATATACTATTATATTACAAAACCCATACCACAGAGAATGCACACTGCACACCATCATACCAATTTGCAAACTGTTCACATTGTAAACTGCCATCAGAAAATATTGGGACATAAAAAAAAAATTTCAACTGTAAATTATTGCGGAACCAAATAAGTTTGGGGCGGGCCACCCCCACCAAAAAATAGCCCTAACATTTCTCTACAGGAACCCCCGGGGGGACCCCTGTAGCTGCTTTGATGCGGCCACAGGGGCGCCTCCAGTAAAAATTCTCCCTCCCGGCCTAAAATAACAGGACATCGCAATCGATTTTTTTTGCGCTCTTTACACACATTGTGTAAAGAGCGCAAGCGGGATGTTGTTTGGATATTCCTATCCAGAATTTCAAGCTCTTTCGATCTAGCCGGGTGGCAAACCCTGTATCCAAATATTTTCAGCCAAATTTAAAGGAGGAAAATTATGCTCGTTCCGGTGAGTCAAGCGTCGGTTTTACCCACGTTTTTTAGGCCCCCCATGGAAATTATTCCCCCAAATTTCAGATATGGGCTGCTACACGTCCCCCGAGCAGATACAAAATGTGATCCGTCTCCGCGAGACGGATCACATGACCTACAGGGACATCGCCCAGACATTGGGCATGTCCAAGTCCATGGTGGAGCGGCTCTACAGCCGCTACCACGCGACCAGGCAGGTGGCCCACCGCGTCGGAAGGAAGGGCCGCCCGCCTGCTTTCAACGCCCGCGAGTGGCGCCTGCTGAAAACGCAGCAGCTCAAAAATCCCATCATGTTGTTGACGACAATGGCGAGCTGGGCGTCGCGCCACTTTGGCCGCCGCGTCAGCCCGAGGACGGTCCGCTGGTATATGGCCACAAGGGGCTTCCCATCCCTTGTGGCCTGCCGCCGCGTCGTTTTGAAGGCTCGCCACCGCCGCGAGCGCATTGCTTGGGCCTGAATGCTCCTGCAGGAGCACAAACAGAAGCAGGCTGTACCTGAAGATTTTCATAGACAAGAAAAAGTTAGTTCTTTGTTCTTATACAACTTTTTTTTGAGGGGGGTTTTGGGAAAATTCATAGGTATGGAAAGATGCGCTATATTTTTGTGCATCTGTCATTAAATTTTCACACCCATCCGTGCAGGTTCAGGCTGGCACCCGACACGAAACGCCAGCGCATTTGCGTGTTGGACATGCTGTCGCCGGTCGGCCGCATGAAAATTTTGTCGATCCCGGCGATGATCGGTGGTGGCGCGTCACTCATGATGTGCGGCATGATGGCATACAGCGGCACGGGCGCGGGGAGTCTGCTGGTGATGTCGAAAGGTGTCAACACTGACCAGCCCAGCATGGTTGCCGTCGTCAGCGACTTGATGCTGTGGCTAGAAAATCACCTGAATCAAAGTCCGCGGAACTTGAGAAAAGTTAGTTGTGGGGGGGGGGTGGGGGTTGGAGCTTTTTGTGACATTTTGTAACGTTTTTTTGCCCCCCCCCCCCACAGCATGCCTGGCTCGTGATGGACCAGGCGAGCGTCCACACGGGCGACATGCTGCCCCACTATTTGCGCTCGCGCAGCGTCACGCTGCGCTACCAGCCCGCCAGCTCGCCCGATCTCAACCTGATCAAGCATCTGTGGGCGACCGTGGACAGGCGTATCCAGCGCGACAACAGGCCGACGCTGGCGGAGCTGCGCCGATGCGTGCTGGCGCAGTGGAGCGCGGTGACGGACGCCAATGTCCACCCGCTGTTCCATGGACTCCCAGGCTGCCTGCAAACTGTGATACAGAATTAGGGGTATTGGACATATTAGATGATGTCTTTTTTATACTTTTTCGACCCCCCTGTGCCTTGTTTTTGCGACTTAGGGCGATAAAATGTCATTTTTTCAAAATTTAGATATGTCCCATTTTTTTGTCTTGCCGGAGATTGAACATTTTTTACAGGAGGCGCCCCTGCGGCCGCATCAAAGCAGCTACAGGGGTCCCCTCGGGGGTTCCTGTAGACAATTGTTAGGGCTATCTTTTGGTGGGGGTGGCCCGCCCCAAATTTATTTCGTTCCACAATAAATTGCGATTTTATATTTTTTTGATCGATGTCCCAATATTTTCTGCCGGCAGTTTATACTTGACGTACATGATACTCTGCCATCGCACTCATTTATGTCTCGTGTTGGAAGCGTGCCAATGATTGTTAAGTCATGTGATTTCCGTAAAAATGATGAAAAAAATTCATCGATGTGAATATGTTAATGAATAACATTATAACAACAATCAATCTTTTTATGAAACTTGCACGCACCATTGTTGGCACACTTCCAGCGGGAACCACGCGTGCAGGGTGTAAAGTAACCGGAGTATACTATTGAGTTTCATGCCCAACCATTTTAAGGAACTATACAAAAATCCATTCCAAAACATTGCATTTTTGGTGATGTTCTTGTTATTAGTATTCTTATTGTTGGTACATATTTACGACCTTTCAAACATACTTTACCTTTACATTTACTTTTAAAAAAGTTCAGTACTTTTAACAACTCGGCAAATTTCTGGTGGTGAGTTGAAAGTTGCATTTTCCCGCGTCTAGGTTACCTATATTTCGTTTTTCCTCTGATCATTACTTACCGTATTTCCTCGAAATACCCCCTATCGAAATACCCCCCTGAAATACCCCCCTCAAAATGGGCGCTATGAATTAATAAACCCCCTTCGAAATACTCCCTCCAAATTGAGTGATAAGAGAACGTAATGACAAAAGGTGCGGTTTGTGGCACCGGCAATGCATAACACATATTCAATACAGTGTGTTGATACATATTATAGTTTGTTTGTACCATCTACAGAGAACATTGTTTATACCATCTACATACTTTTAAAGGGCTGTAGACTCTTATATACGGTGGTTTTTATAGCATTTTTCTACGTCTGCATATTTATGTGACGAACAACAAATTAGTATTCGGAGTTCAAAAAATTTTTGGCGGAATAATAACCCCCCCCCCCTCGAATTACCCCCCCTCAAAATACCCCCCTCGAAATTGTCACTCTGAAAAGATGCACCCATGTGTGATTTCGAGGAAATACGGTATCTTTAGAACAGTGTTAGGTACCTGAGCATCATGTGGCTTCTTGATGAACATTGCAAGCGTTCTCAATTTTATCCTCTGAGCAACAGCTTCCATTGTAAAATGGCCATCCGCTTGATTCTGCTGTTCTGAAAATTATTATTAGGTGGCGTTTACACGGATTTGCTGTGACGACAACAAATGCAATTTTTATAACTGTTCTTGTGAAATCAACGTGAAATATATTACATGTGTGATACCTCAATTTATCGTGATTGTGCCAGCTTCACTGCCTGGGGCATACATCAAATTCCATAATTTCCCTAATCACGCACACTAGATCACACTTTTTTCATGTTGTCGTAGGTTTGTCGGAGGGGTTGTTCTACGCGGCCTCGCCAGCAAGGCCGCGTAGAACAAACCCTCCGACAAACCTACGACAACAAGAAAAATACATTATCTGTTGTGCATTATTGCATGATCTATAAAAACTAATTATTGTTCCATGTAGGTAATGGGGTCGATCAAATAATGATCACCTTGCGACACCTTCTGGGAGCACTTATGTGAAGTTGGCAACCAGCCAAAAATATCGAAATCGCTAAAAATATTTAAAAAATTAGCTAAAAATAGGCATGTAACCATGTGTATAGATGAAAATAGTGATTATAAAGGTGAAAATTGTCAAAATAGTGCAAATTTTTAGCGACTTTGAGCTTTCACTATCGTTTGTATTAGGTTGTAAACTAAATAACCTTAATTTTTTGCGCTTTCACATTCATGCGTCCCATTCTGGTGTACATTGGCAGATATTAATGCCGTTCGAGTATGTTGGGGTTTGGAGTTGGGGCTATGACGAAATCTTTTTATTTCCTCGAATAATCCCCCAGTCCCGAGATAAGGGGGGTCTATAAAAAGGTGCTCATTTTGAATGGCCGATCTGGACATTGACTTTGAAGCTCCATAAATCGGCCATTTCTGGGCCGATTCGAATCGATTAACATTTAAAATGATCGGTAACACCCACAGATTCCATTTTTATGGTCGGATTAGTGATGTTTGAATATTGTATGCTGATTTGACTCGGTTTTTCAACACTAGAAATTTGTGTTTCTGACCATGCTATCATAAACTTTAGATAAAAAGAATTCATCTGACACAAAATTTTTACAATATCTCTTTCCAATCAAACGTTATAGCGCTTTGAACTTTAGCCTCCTAACTATAGAAATAGGTAATCACATTAAGTGGCAAGAATGCAACTTCTCCAAATCCATATCCTTGACGCATCTCCGATGGGAGAAGATTTGCTTAACTTACATTACTAATCCGACCAAAAAAATGGAATCCGCAAGTTTTACTGATCATTTTAAGCATTGATCGACCCAAATCAGCCCAGAAATGGCTGATGTATGGAGCTTCAAAGATCCGTCCAACATCCAGCCAGATCACCCATTCAAAATGACCATCTTTCTATAGACCCCTTTAACTCGGGACTGGGGGATTATTCGAGCAAACAATTTTTTTTCGTCATAGCCTCAACCTCAAACCCCAACATACTTGAGCGGCATTGATATCCGCCAATGTACAACAGAATGGGACGCATGAATGTGACATCGCAAAAAATTAAGGTTATTTAGTTTACAACCTAATACAATACACGCTTGTGAATGTCACAATGTGACAGTGAATTTTCTGCTTGTGACACCAAAAATTCTGCTTGTGACATTCACAAGCGCACAAGCACTTAGCCGCCTATGCCCCGAACCTACTGCCAACATCAAGGGGCTGCCCAGGGTCACTGTGATGGGCAGTTCCCCCGGCATGAAGGATGAAGGAAGGGTCACTATGATTGAGCTCTATCATTTTGCTCAACTCAATTTAGCACTTTTATCAAACTATCAATTGCTGTAAAACTGTTCAATCTGACGTCAAATTTTTGCTGTTCACTCATCAGTATAAATCAACTTTGTTTACGCTAGTCGTCAATTCTCACTCAACGAAACCTTCGCCGTGATCTCCAATAATCACACAGAGTTCACAACTGTGATCAACGATTAGTCTGGCCTATTTTACAGCGTGTTTAAAACAGAGTTGCAAAAGTGTATTTACACTTACCCGAAATACCCAGGTAAATGGGTATTTATATTTACACTTACACTTACACTTTCATAGAATACCCATACACTTTTTTTACACTTTCCTGAGCAAAATACCCGGGTACAGAAAGTGTATTTTTTTCTTTCAGATGGCCCTGTTTTATGCTTTTGAGAAAGCATAAAATAGGGTCATGTACAAAAAATAACTGCACAGTGCACACATGCAGTTATGCATTGAATGTAGAAAATATGGCAAATGTACAAACTGGCCTTTGATCTCCAACCTTTGATCAGTACTCATGGTATTCTACAGTTTCATCATACTTTTGTAAAAAGGACAAGATCAATGGAAATTCACCAGCTGGACACAAAGTCAAAGTGTGTATCGCATTGCTTAATCAGTAAATATCAACACTGAAAAAGTGCCATTATTAGTGAACTTCATACCACTACAGTATTTGCTACAGTCTGAAATATTTCATAAAAGGCAGTAAAATGTGAAATGATGCATAAAAATGACAAATATATTGATCTAAAGGTGAAAACAGTGGTGTATTCTAATGCTCAACAGTGAGAGCTCTTTCTAAAAAATTTTTTTACACTTACACTTTTTTTTACACTTTCTTAGGTATTTTAAAAATACCTTACACTTTTGGTATCCAGACTCAAAATTTGGAAAGTGTATTTACACTTACACTTACACTTTCCAAAAATACCGGTATTTTAACAACTCTGGTTTAAAATTAACAAGAAAAATTCAAAAATGCAATTACCTGATGCAAAAAATGTGTAAACTACTATAAAAGATTTGAAAATTCGAAAAGTAATGTAAAAGATTCGAAAATTAGAAAATCGAAAAACATAATTCTAAAATTCGAAAACTATTTTCAGAAAAAAATCAAAATTTGAAGTCAGTTAGAAAAACACTAAAAAATTTAAAAAGTATTTGCTTGAATAGTTCCCCCCCTTTGAATATTCCCCCCTTGTAAGACGAGTGAGGAAATAATAATTCCCCCCTCGAACAATCCCCCCTTAAAAATATTTGACCAATTAGTTGTTGTTTTTGTGTTTTTGTGTTAAAAATGAATATATCATGGAATAACTTGATAGAAAGACGCTTGAAAATGTTGACGAAAGAATAATTCCCCCCTCGAATAATCCCCCCCCCTCGAATAGTTCCCCCTAAAACAGACTGGCGAAATAATAATCCCCCAGGGGGATTATTCAAGCACTAGAGGCATTATTCTTTTTAAGAGGGTTTGCCATGGTTAGTCCCACCAGCGCGACCTGTTCCTGTAAATAAACCTTACATACAAGTAGCCATTCAATTGGAATGCCTGGAAAGTTGTTGAAAACAGATAAAAACCAATTTTTAATGCATGGCGTGTCCCCTGTCCCATAAACGGGACACTGCTATGTGCCTAACTCTTTTACATTTTCCATAAAAGTACTCGATTTTGCATTTTCTATAAAAAGTACCCTCTTTTACATTCAAGAATTTGACATTCCAGTGAAAGCAGTAAATATTTTAGTGAAAGATTTACAGAGGACCAACATTTTGACAGGGAAGTGATTAATTTAAAAAAAGTAATCTTTCAAAGATGCAAAGTGAACATAACTTGCGATGCCAGTTCGACTACTGGTGAAACCTTGGACATTTTGTATTTATTGAACTTTTTTTTCAACCAGATCATCGCTGCAAAGATCACCTCCAATATGCCTGCGTGATTGTGAAATTTTGGGAAAAAATTTGTGTGCTCAGCGGACTAGTGATGAGAAAAGCACCAGAAGTTTGGCGCCAAGTGTTCAAATGTCGCTTAATTATCTTTGTATTGTAATTAGTTATGAATTTTCCAGCATATATTTTACATTTTACGTTAACTATTTTATGTTAATTATTTTATGTTATATATAAAATATACCAGAAAATTCATAACTAAAAAATAACAAAAATAATCAAACGATATTTGAACACAGTAAAGATAATTGATAACACTACCATACCCTAAAGTTACAGCATTGTAACTTTATCCATTATGTTGCAATCATTATGTTAAATTTTAGGTTATATCCGTTGAACTGTAGTACCAGCTTTAGTGTGAACTAGTGATGGAATGGCACTATGGCGCTGGCGCCATTTGAGGGAGCCAAAGGGCGCAGCGCCGTGGCGCCATTGGCGCTTGGCGCCCTTTTCCTGTGGCACCCTTGGCGCTTGGCACGCTGTCCTAAAAGAGCGCCACAATGGCGCCAACACGGTTTCAGGGTGGGTTTTATAAAAAACGATACAATTTTTTGCAATTTCACTTTTTGACTGAAAATTGCTTATGTAAATTTTGGTTGTATTTAACAACTCATCAGATGTATCTAATGGATGTTTGTAGGGATTTGAATGGTGCACAGAAACTGTCTTATTAAGTTAATATTTACTAAATATTTACAGAACTGCACCAAGTAATACCATACTGATGCCGCTCCCAACCTCTGTTGTGAAGTATCATGTGAAGTTTCAAAAGTCACGTCAAAAAAATATCAAACACCTAGTCATAAAATAAAATTTGACATTTTACGTGGCTTATTGCATGACTTTTGACACTTCACAGGATCAAAAGGTGGCCCTGACTGAAGTATCTAGGTAGGGCTCGAAACTCGATTTTTTCCAAACTCGAGTTCAAGTCGCAACCCCAAACTTTTTCCGGTCGAGTCAGACGAGTCGAGTCGGTACCCTGTTTTACCCTCGAGTCACGAGTCGAGTCGAGTCGAGTCGAGTCGAGTTCGAGCCCTATATCTAGGTGTTTGAAGTGAGTTCGTGAATGGAAAGCATAGGTTTTAGCTTGAAGCTTTTGAATCGAATGTCAGGTGTAGGTAGTCAACTGTCTGCACACTTTACCATATTCCATCTGAATAAAAAACTTTCTTTTTCCTATTCAATTACAGTACTACAATATCGCTTTCACTATGGGTGAATTTGGAGTATGAATTTTCGCATGGCAATATAAAAAATATTCCATTCTTTTTAAAGGTACTTTAAAGGTTTAAAGGTACTCAGATCTGTATAAACATGACTAGTGATGTAAAAAGCGCCAGAGTTTTGGCGCCAAGCGCCAAAAGCGCCATGGCGCTTTTCGCATTGCGGCGCCAAGCGCCAATAGCGCCAGACGATTTTAGCGCCAAGCGCCAAGAGCGCCATGGCGCTTTTCCAGACCGTAGCGCCAAGCGCCAATGGCGCCAGGGGACTATAGCGCCAAGCGCCAATAGCGCCAGCGCCAAAAATTTATTGGTCGATTTTTAATTAGCCATGTACATCAATATCTGGATGCCAAATACACAAAGCTGTTCCTCTACTTAACGAATGAAGCTGCCTGAAAATTTGTGCAAAACATTTACTCGCAGTGAATGCAAGTACCATATAGTATATCCTCAAATAAGACCCTAGGGGAGTAATGTTTTCATTACAAGTTTTTGAGGGAGGTAATCAAGAGGGTACTATTCTAGGAGGAGTTTTTTCCCCTCGGAACTTGCACGTTATTCATTGTATGAATGCATTCCCTAAACTCATGTAATCCGGGTATTTAATAGTTCAACGACAACAAAAACAAGGTATCCATGCAAAAATTTGTCTTCATCGGTATTTAAATCATTGATGGATATATGTACATATCAAATACCCAGATGGGGGAGTAATTCAAGGGGGGGTATTTTTTATCACTTGATCAACAAGGGGAGTTATTCAGTGAGTGTTATTCAACGGATTGTCTAAATAATAAATGTGAGATGATAGTTAGGTAGATTGTAAAGTGTACATTCAGCATGCTATATAGGTAGTTTTTTTCTGAATGCAGAAAGTTTCAGTAGCTTAGTGAAGCAAGTGAAGTTGTGCTATTTATATTGATATCAATGAAATTTGGATGTGTGAACCACAAGTGTTAGGTGATGGAAGAATTGGCTAGAACAAAAAAGCAATCATCTCATATTTTGATGGCATATTTGATGCCACCTATCGAAAACGTACACAGATGGGGGCAGTCCCAAGCCCTGTAAAGTGTAAAGTAAAGTGTCAAATGTAAAGTGAAATGCAAAGTAAAGTGTCAATCAAAACAAAAACGAAAAGATTTTATTAGTGAACTTTGCATGACAATTGACAGTTTACTTTGCATTTGACTTTACATTTGACACTTTACTTTACACTTTACAGGGCTTGGGACTGGCACCTGATATGGCGCTTTTTTGGCGCTTTTTAAACTGTGAGCGCCAAGCGCCAATGGCGCCACGGCATTATAGCGCCAAGCGCCAAAAGCGCCATGTCGCTTTTGGATGTCTCGGCGCCAAGCGCCAATGGCGCCACGGCAAAAAGGCGCCAAGCGCCAAAAGCGCCATGGCGCTTTTTGGTTTGGCGCTAGCGCCAGGCGCCAGCGCCATGGCGCTTTTACATCACTAAACATGACTATAATTCTACCAGGCCCAATGTTGCTGCTTGTCGTGATATTGTCTTGTCAAATTCAGCATGAATGTGAAGAGAGTGAACGTACAGTGCAATTTGTTGACTGTCATTGAACATAGGTATTAAGATTAGCGATGTAAAAGGCGCCAGACTTTTGGCGGCAAGCACCAAAAGCGCCAATGGGGCCACAGAAAAATAGCGCCAAGCGCCAAAAGTGTCATGGCGCTTTTCTAAACCATGGCGCCAAGCGCCAATGGCGCCAGAGGATGTTGGCGCCAAGCGCCAATAGCGCCAGCGCCAACGTTGTTTAGCTGCTCAGAAAGTGCAGCCATGCAAATGCAGTGATATTTATTTGTTACAGATGCAAGATATAATTCAAATCCAAGCATGCAAGCAACCGTTGACGTGAAATGTAAAGTTAGTTCCCTGACGTAAAATGATGACGTGAAATGATAAAAATTGAATTTTTCAATTCGCTCTAGTTGTGGCTGATAACACTCAGTATTGGACACGATTAAGGTATTGATTCATATATTATCCTTAGAAATTTGTAGACCCGTAGCATGATCCACACTCGTGTAATTAATTTCACGACGCCATTTTACGTCGTCAGTTCACGTCGAATCGACGCTGAGCTCTAATTCCGGCTTAAGAGCAGGCAGCGATGTTTCACACTGTACAACTATCTGGGGGCACATTGGCTATATATTATATACTACACTAACATATTTATCATGGCTTATTATGACACAATAGCATGAACAAATGGAAGCTTTTACACTAAAGATGCCTCAAAAGCAACGGAAACCACCAGCAATGGTAATATGTATGTGAAATTGCCCACTTGCGCACAAACAAATTGCAAAATACCTAGTGCTTAGTACTAACAATTTTGGTTGACATTAAAAAAAAATGGTTTTGATGCTTGCGTTTTTTTAACATTCAAAAAATAATAAAAAACTTGGAAAGAAATGCCGGCTATCCCTAATTGTACCTCTATTCCATTTTAATGTGTCATTCAGTGAAATACATTCATCTTCTGTGTGTACTACAGAAATCCGATTGGCCTTACACACAATCAGGCTGTCCATTGGTGAACCGCGCTAGCTAAGAGTGAAACGCGTAACCGCGCTCTTAGCGCGGTTCACATTTTGGTGAAACGCGTACCCCATGCCCGGGAACGCGGTTCACATTTTTGAAACCGCGCCGCTCATCATGCAGCGCGTTTCACAAATCACGTGGACTGCGCATGAACATTTCACATGCGTTTATCGATCGTATTTGAAACGCGCTGCTATTGAACAGCGCTTTTCAATTATAACATGAACCACGTTATAATTATAACTTAAACCGCGTGTGAACCACGCTGTGTAATTTGTAAATAAATGGTGATACAATATTTTGATGAATTAGGTCATGTGAAAAATGCACCAAATTCACCCACAGTGGAAGCAGTGTAATAAATATGATGATGCAAAATTTTCTATAGTAAATATGATGATGCAAAGGTTTGTTCTTTTATTCAGATGGGATATGGTAGAATTCAATGTAAGTTGAAAGGTCAGTGAACTATACAAATGCTGCGTTTGTGTTGGGATTACAAAAAAAAATTTCAAGCAAACGATGTAAAAAAGTTGAGTGTCCATAGTTAATATGATGTATATTTGTACATTTGCGACACCACATTTCCACCAACCCCCCCCATCCCCGCGGTGTTACATAACCTTTACGCCGCGCACATGTCATCTGGCCACCCTTTATGCCACGCGTATGCCAGTTTCAGAAACCCGTATGCAAAAATAGCAGGGCTATTACCCAGCATTTTACCTGGGTTTTGGCGCTGCCTGAAGTTTGACATTTCCTGGCGCATTTTACAACTTTTTACACTTTGCATGACAAATGACATTTTACAGAGCATTTTATGCCTGTAATGGCTTCAGTAGACAAGACATAAATACACATGTAAAATATAGTATATCTGGGGGGAGCAACCCAGCGCGCTGCAGGCTTATAAAAATGGCGGTAGCCTGGACTAGGGTTGGGGATTTCAAAATTTTCGGGTTCGGGTTTCAGGTATCGGGTCCAAAAGAGTTCGGGTCGGGTATCGGGTATCGGTTCCAAAAATTTTGCGGGTATCGGGTATAGAGGTCGGGTATTGGGTTCGGGGTTGGGTAGTAGGTTCATGTTTGGGTATCAGGTTTTGGTACCAAAAAGTGTTCCGGTATCGGGTTTGAGTCGGGTCGGGTTCACAACGCTAGCCTAGACAGAGACGGATGCAGTGCAGTGTGCTTCATGTAATATATTTTGCATTTAGATTTTCAAAAATTACATGACCTTTTTTGAGAAATTTCAATTGAGTATGATCCAAGAAATCTCTCAAACATATAAAATATAATAAAAACTCTCTAAAAAACGCAGAGAAATTAGGTATTAATATTAATTTTATATTTTTAATTGTATTCCCATAAAAAAATATCATAAAATCTTTGACAAAAGACCTTGAGAAAATAAAAATAAAAATCAGATTTTTTGTATTTTCTTATATTTAAAAAATATAAATGTCCAGACATTTTTGGAACACTATATGTATTGATTGCATAAACATAACATATGGAACCATTGTTGGACACTCTGCATACACAAGCCATGCCCAAAGCAATCTTTTCCACTGGTAAAACAGCTGAATATTGATCAGTGTGCAGTGTGGCTCAACAAGGTTGCTTCAATGTGTTTTTCTGGCTCACATGGCTGAGGGCAACGCGGTTGTTCGGTTTGAAAAAACGTGTTTCAAAGTAACTTGAACCGCGTTATAATAACTTCAAACATGTTTCACGCAATTCTGAAACGCGTTGATGCATGTGCAGCGCGGTTCAGAATTTTCTGAAACCACACGCCACATGCATCAGCGCGTTTCACAATCGGGCATGAAACGCGCAAGCGCTCGCCAGCGCGGTTCATGACGCATGTGAACCGCGCTGGGTCTAAGACGGCGCGTTTCACAATTTCATGTGAAACGCATAGGATGAAACGCGCTGGAACCACAACGCGTTTCATCAACGGACAGCCTGCACACAATGTCAACTGGTTCCCATCCCAATTGAAAGCTTGCTGACAAGCAGAGTTGCGAAAGCATATTTACGCTTACCTGAAATACCCAGGTAAATGGGTATTTACACTTACGCTTACGCTTACAATTTTGGAATATACCCATACGCTTTTTTACGCTTTCCTGGGCAAAATACCTGTGTACTAAAAGCGTAAAAAGTTTTTCACACAGCCCAGTTTAACGCTTTTGAAAAACAAAAAGCTACAAAAAAGACAAAACTACAAAAAAGAAAGGGGCGGATAACGCGTACCAAAAATAACTGCATTGAAAGGTTGAAAATAGCAGCACATGTAGAAATTCCGTCAAAATGGGAATGTCTGGTTAAAATTTTGCGGTCTAGCAAATATTATGTCTTCAGTTAATGAATTTTGTGGCTGATTATGGATTCTGACAACGATGTTGTCACAGTCTACAGCACTGAGTCTGAGTTAGAAAATAACGAATAAGACTTGAGTGCCGCTGCCAATGAAATGTCATCAACATACAAATTTTTACCCAGAATTTAATTTGGAAAGAGTTTACTTCACAAAAACAGACGGAATCTGGGCTGAGCAACCTCTGGGATCGATAGATAAGTAGCTGGAGCATGTTGGGGGGCAACCATAGGGGATTTTGGGGGTAGCATTTTAGGGGGGGGGGGGGGGGGGGTCGGCGCCCGAGCACGTGTTTATAATTCGGGAACGGCTTGGTGGAAAATGTTGAAATTTGGATACCTATAAATATAATGGTTTCAGGTCGGGGCTAATTACAAATCTAAGGAAATATCGCTACGACCCCCCTGACTGGAGATATGGTGGGTCTATAAAAAGGTACTTTTTGTGAAATTTTTTGGGTGTCACTAACGATGGCAAAAAAGATTCTAAAATTCAAAAACATTTTCGAATTTTCGAATTGTTTCATAATTTTCAAATTTTTATTTCACCCCTAGAAAAAAACACTTAAAAATCGATTTATTTTTCAAAAAATCAAAAAAAATACTTTTCGAATTTTTCAGGGAATTCAAGGCAACAAAACGTACTCTTAAATTCAATGTGCTCAATAAATTGACAATTGGTACGCGGTGCGTATGAAAAAGCGGAACAAAACAAAAAAACGTCCAAAAACATTGAAATTTAAAATGCCCTATAAAATGTGGAATGTCATGCAAGTGTCAAAAGTTATGAAAATGCCCGAGAAAATGGTTAACATATTTGCAATTTTCCACAGCATTTCCATGACTTTAGACACTTTGCATAACATTTGACATTTCACACAGCATTTTACAGGTGTCTGGGACGGCCCATAGGAACTGCACATATTTATAAGTAAAAGAGATGTGATCACAGATATTATCAAAGAAG
The DNA here is from genome assembly GCA_964036195.1 of Sphaerolaimus hirsutus. Taxonomy (NCBI): domain Eukaryota; kingdom Metazoa; phylum Nematoda; class Chromadorea; order Monhysterida; family Sphaerolaimidae; genus Sphaerolaimus; species Sphaerolaimus hirsutus. Next base: position 24,432,182 of record OZ038450.1, on the reverse strand, counting down.
AGTGGTTTGAGAAGTATTTACCTGTATCTTGTGAAGTTAGCACTGTATGCACTGAGTACGCTCAGTGCACTATACTTGGACGACATTACACTGTACATTTTTCTGGAGGTAACACTCCATCATGACGTCATAACTGCAGTTGGCAGTGAACTTATTTACAGCTCACTGAAACGGTTCAGAGTTGGGATGAAGTGGAGTGGAGTGGGGAGTCTGTTCACAAGTTTTTGGTTGGCTGTCTGCCAGCAGAAGACATAAATCATATCTATTTGTAGAGTATCACATCTGCCGAGTATAGCCACTTCCAAAACAGTCCAAATTCTTCATTTAAAACTTCAGATTCAATAATTTTACCAAAAAAAATTCGAAATTTTTTTGAAAAAATTCGAAAAATAGCCAAAAAATTCAAAAATTGCCAAAAAAGATTCGAAAATTCGAAAATTAAATTAGAAATTCGAAAATTCATTTCAGGAAAAATTTGAAAATTAAAAAATTCATTTCGGAAAAAACACAAAAATTTAATTACCGTATTTCCTCGAAATACCTCCTGGGGGTTTATTGTTTCATAGTGAGAATTTTGAGGGGGGGGGGGGTTAAACGAGGGGGGGGGTATTTCGAGGGGGGGGGTTTATGTTTTCGCCAGAAATTTTTTGAAAACCAAGTACTAAATTGTCGTCTGAAACGTAGACGTCGAAAATGCAACAAAAATCGCCATTTATAAGACTCTAAAGACTTGTATAAGTGTGTAGACGTATAACCACTGTTCTCACATAACAGAGTCATCGTTTTTAACGTGTGTTTTGCATTACCCAGATGACAAACCGCAGCCTTTGTCATTTACGTGCTCTATACACTAAATTTGGGGGGGGTATTTCGAGGGGGGGGGTTTATAAGTTCATAGTGTCCATTTTGAGGGGGGGTATTTCGAGGGGGGGGGGTATTTCGAGGGGGGGGTATTTCGAGGAAATACAGTACTTTTTTTTGGAGGGTTTGCCATCGTAAGGTGTCACACAGAACATGCAAAATTTGCACCTCAATAACTCACCCATTTCTCAACCGATTTTTATCATTTGACTTTTAAAATAATCATAAATGTTTGGAGAGTTCATTTTTTGGGTCAAATACGTGACGTTCAATATTTTATATATTGATTTGGCCAAATTTCGGAATGCAAAATTTCCTGCAAAAATTTTTTTTAGACATGCTATCTTATACTCCTGATCAAGAGAAACTCAAAAATAAGATCAGTAGCTCTTTCCAAGAAGATTTGGAAAGTGTATTTATGCTTACTCTTATGCTTTCCAAAAATACCAGTATTTTAACAACTCTGCTGACCAGTAACACTATCCAGTGTTGTATATATGCATATACTGTATTTTGTATTCTAATGGGAGGGCAGGTCTCCAATAGAAGTGTGTCTCCAATAGAAGGGCAGGAGAAAAAGGTGATGAAAAAATAGAAGTATGCTTTTACATTGGAAGCAATATGGTACTTCATGCCAGCCTGGTACATTGCATATACCGCAGCAACAATGCAACTTCATGTGCAACATAATGCAGCCCTACTAGGTAATTGACATCACAAATTTTTGTCAACTGAATGCCAACTAAATAACACAGAATTTTTTTTAATGCATCACACTTAACATAAACAATTAAAATTTAGGTTTACTGTATAAAATCAACTATGCTCTATCACATAGGAAACTTAAAATCTCATAATTAACCAAAATTTAAATGACATGGACTTCAGTTGACATCCAGCTAGTAGGGGCCCAATGCAACACTATGCACTTGAACGCCATTCGTCCACTTGTCAGCTTTGAATTGGGATGGAAACCAGTTGACATTAGATGTCATTGAAAACTAGTGTGTGTCAGCCCATTATTTGGGAAAAGCTTTGAATATTCTTGCAATTGCATGGGCATGGTTTACAAAATAAGCAAATAGAGGGTTGTTCTTCCTGGGATACACTTACAGTAACACATTTACTCATGTAAATTATGCACACAAGGTCTTTTTACATAAAATAATAATAATTTTTATAATCAACTCCTTGGCGCTTTTTAAAACACTAGCGCCATGCACCAATGGTGCCATGGTGATAGTGTACCGCATACGTAGGAGCTCCTCGAAGAAGTTTATTGTCAATGCAGCAACTCCCGAAATGGCCCAAATGGCCAGACTAAATACCATTCAGAAAGATCACCCAAACACGTGCATTTCACCAGATCTCACAATATCCCTCTCCTAACCACTCAAAAATCAACATTCAAACACATTCATCAAGCACACTTTCACACAATCACCCCCTATTTTCCACCCCCCACGTCAATGACGAGAACGTGGAGAGCGTGAGCGGCGATGCGAAGAACCATGACATGTTCTTGCCCAGCTAAGTCTTGCTGCCGTGTTTCAAAAAACTTGCTGCGGTGGTGAGCGGTTTGGATAACGCTGAGGTGGAGCGTTACAATGGCGACTAAGTTCAGGTAACTGATCATCTTGAGCACGCGCGTGCGCTAAATCTGCTGCAGCGGCTGTAGCCGCCATTTCGTTCAAATGAGCGTTGTGGCGCCTGATTTCCGATGGGTTTGGTGCCATCGTACGTGGATTGTCAACATCTGGTGTGTACTCGCGTCGACGATAGAATGTCGTACGCGCATCAAGGTCGACCGGCGCATGCTTCAAAAATAAAGTAGCAAAAAATAGCATTCCGGCTTGCCAAAAATAAAACAACGTAGCAAATTATAGCTGCAACTAATGTATTTCTCACCAATGAAAACAATGACATTTCTGTCTGTGTTGACACATTACCCAGCGGCACATTGCGTAGAGCCATAGCTTCGTCACGCTCCCCCACAAGGCGGTTTATAGCTTCAGCTTGTTTGTCACAAAAAACGTAACTCTCTTCAAGCGATGTGTGATAGTTATCACACTCAACCTTTAAGTGAAATTTTGCCATTGCTACACCTCAAAATGATTTAAAAATGAAAGTCAGACTTTAAATCCAACAATGGTGCGCTGCTGCAAATCTGCAAGTGCATCAAATTCGGTGTGCGTAGCGGTAAAGCGTGTGGACAAGGATTCAAAGTCCTGATTTTTTAACCTTAGACTAATGAATTTATTCATCATATTGTGACTTCAAACATAAAGCATGGCACCCCAAAATGACCTGGCTCATCTTCTCAAAGGCTTCCTTCAATTTTGTATATTTAGTCCGAAGGTCTGTACCCATCCCTGTTGATGTCCCTGGTTGTTCTGGATCGTCCTCTGGCAGCAAGTTGTCCGGGCTCGTGTCAGCTTCTTCTAGCGGCATTTCTGCATTGTTTTCTTCATCATGAATTTGTGCCTCCGTGGTGTTTGTCGACAACACGCTCGTGAGACGTTCCCTTGAATGTAACAAAAAATTTTCCGTGAAACGTGTGTAAAATGTGAAATGGTGAATCTTGAATAGACAATGCACAAAATGTCAAATGTCAAAAATTAAAATAGTCATTTAACAAAAAATTGTGACGATTCACTTAACTAATTTACCTCATGCCTAAATTTGAAAATGATTTTTGAGAAATATGGGTAGTTAACCAGATAAAATTTGTATAAATAAAGTGTTTAAATGTAGTGGTAGTTGTTTTTGTGACCAGATACTTGCCTTTCTGTATCTCTGTCTTAAACAGCTGCACTGCTAACTACCATCACTAGCACAAAAAATAATGTGAGTGTTGCAAATTTAGGTAAGGTTCTGTCTTGCGTGAAATTTTTCACCATCACCTTGTCCCCAACCACAAATTGTGTCGTTGAATGTTTGTCAAAGTATCTTTTGAATGTCACTTTATTGCGTTCGCTGTGTGTGTGCGCCACCATGTGTGCCACACCAGGGTCGAATGTGCGAGCAGCCACAAAAAAACAAATTCCAATGTGGCAAAAAACCATAAACCAAATAAAATGGGCAACAAGCAGTATTTTTATTGTAAGCCATATTGTGCTTCAGAATTATGAGTGGTAACAAATCTTTACATGGACATGTCAGGTTCTCATTTTTAGTCAATGCATAAAGTTCCCTCAGACAGCCATTAACCCCTTCAACAAGACCGTTAGCAGACGGGTTGTGTGACATTGTTGGTGAGTGTGAAGTACCAAATTTTTGACACAACGATTGAAATGATGAATTTAAGTATTCAGTCCCCTGATTGGTGACAATTAAACGTGGCGCCCCGTAAATCATAAATATGTTTTTCAATACAAGCTGCGCCACTGTTTCTGCTCGTAAAGAAGGTACTGGAAAAGCGACCACATATCTAGTTAGTGCGTCCACAGATACTACCACCTTAGAATGTGCATTATCATGCTCCAACTGGATGGTGTCCATATGCAACACTTCAAACGGTTGTTTGGGCGTGGGCACATTGCCAATTGGTCCAACATGCAACACATGACGCTTGAACTGCAAACAACGTGTGCATGCTGTGCAAAATTGTGTCACATCATCTTTTAGAGTTGGCCATGAAAAGTATTGGCACAACAAATCAAGCGTTCTTTGGTGACCCCCATGTGACGCGTACACTCCCATGTGCGCTTGTGCCAAGCATGCTTTTTGCCAACTCTTCAGAGGCCAAATCACATAGTGTTTTGTATTGGTTGCTGTTTGATAGTAGAGAATGTTATCAATCATGATTGCTCCTGGAACACTGAGTGGGTCACACGATAGCTGAGAAATCACCAATGACAGCTCAGGGTCTGAATTTTGTAGCTTGACCCAATCAATATTGGGACTGATAGAAACATCCAGACAAAGCACGGTCAGACTTTAAGTGGACACCTGTTGGTAGCATTCTAGCCGCCATGCTTCTAATTAAACTCGTCAGAACATCTGTGTTGACCGTGTCAAGATGGATGGATAAAGAAATACAGAGATTTGATAATTAGGTTCATTTTTTGTCCCATTTATTTATTTGCACATTTATGTTTCCTGCACTATATTAATTTACCATGCAAACTATATTTCCTGCACTATATTATTTATCCATGGAGAATATTTGATTAGGAAAGTGTTTTATAAGTTATTGATATGTTTATGTGGAATATTTAAGTTAAAAGGACAAATAAGTTATTATTAGGTTTATGAACATAAAATTAGGCTCATTCGATTCACCATAATTTTCTGATTATTATTATATATACGTTTACATGGTTTGCTTGCAATTTAGGAAATTCAAATTTTGAAAATATTTACATTCAGCGTAACAATCTAGGCCAGCGTCCTAATAGTGAAATGGTGCCCTGTGTGTAACTAGCATTTACGGTACGTATTTACCAAGCCCTTCGCGTAGGCATATTTGTATTAGTTTTGCAATGCTTTATATTTATATTTATATTATCTTGACATTTAAGATAATACCCTGCTCGAATTATGTCAAATATATGATATTAACCCTGCTCAATTAATATACCCATTTAACTCGAATAAGTCCCAATTTGCCAATCATCAAATATACATTTTCAGGAAGTGATTATTATTAGGTTGAATATACCCTGCTCTACTTACGTCATTAGGAACATTTGCATTACTATCTCTAATTTCCAAATACTATTATATTAGTTTCCAAGGTGCGTCAATGTTTCTGACAAATTGAAACAGATTAGTAAATCGGCCGAGTTTGCCAACTTCACGCCTCACAAGATTAATAGTATTTCTATTAGCCCAATTTGTACCTGGTATTTCTTTACCATAAGTAATTGAATGTATGCACACACAATATAAGCCAACTGTTTTGGCTAAATGTGTCTTATTGTTGCATTTGTGTTTTATTTGTGCATTTGTATTTAGGAAATTATTGTAGCCATGTTTTATACATAATTTCCGTGTCTTAGCAACTTTGGAAGTTTTTATGTCAGTCTTCTGACCCACCCAAGTCTTATGACCCCAGTCCCGACCCAGAAAATAAGCTAGCAATAGAAACTTCGACTAGGAAGCTCGCTAGGCTTTGCGCTTTTATATTCAAGCTGTATCTGATCGAATAAAGTACCTGAAACAATCTTGAAACCCCTTTCAACATGCAACCACAAAAGAAACTCAACTTGGCTGTCGACAAGTGGACATTCGGCTACAACGGGAAATCGAACCACTCTAAATGCCGTTTCTCACTACGGTCTTGGAGTTGCCGGATTCGGTGGTAGAAGACGCTGACTTCAGTGGCTTCATCACATGGCGCAGCGAGCAGGGTGATTGCATGACATTGTGCTATCACCAAGCCGGAACGAACATTGTGCGGCAGTTGGCAGAACTTCAAAGGTCCTGCTGAACATCAATTGGCCTTGGCTGAGCATTGGCTGTTGATTTGCAGACAGCATTGTGCCAAAATCACGGCACTCCTATCTACGTCCTGGGAGCGGTTCTACGCTCACACGCAGAGGACACTGGAGTTCTGACAAGCCTGTCAGGATTTCAGGCAGCTTTCACCAGTGCTCTGGCAAGGTGCTAGAGGCTGGGCGGCACTGGCATTTAACAAGGTGTCATTGTTGGACGGTGGTCAAACTTTCACTGGACATTCCTGGACATCCGGATGCCAGTGACCGCTCGCACGTCCTTCCTATGCCAAGGGAGGGTGACCTGACGGAGACAGGATCGCCACAGAGCCACGCTAGTCAAAGGGCTATTTTTTGGGCATTCGCAGAGGTCCCTCGCTCCACTGGGTTAGGGTGGACTCATACCTCGGAAGTGCAAAAGTAAGGGTATCGGTGTACAAAGGGCTGTAGCTGACAGAGGGCTGCAGCTGACAGAGAGTGGATTTGAAAACTGAGTATTAAAATACTTGGTAGCGTGTAGGGGCTTTGCAAAGCTCCCATCAAATATACACGATATGCCTGCTTGATACCATCAGATCAGACAGCACAAAAGTGCCAGAATTCTGCATTGCACAGGCGCAATTGCAGGGCAGTGAACAGAAACACTGCCAGAATCAGAAAGTGCACCAGAGTGCACAGAAACGTGTCACAGGCGACCCAGCAAGCACAACGCAGTGCGCACAGCGGCACAGGAGCCGCTCAGAAGCAAGTAGCCGGCGTGGTCACGGGGCACACAGGAGTGCCAGAAAGAGTGCCAGAGCGCTCAGAAAGAGTGTGTACGGACCTTCGGGTGCACACTAGTGTGTACGGACCCTCTTTGGGCGCACACTGCTGGGCAGAGAATTGTCCAAGTGGATTTGACTGGTGTGTTGAAGTCAATGCGTGTAAACAATCACGTCAGGGGCTTTAGGAACACACCTGGTGCCAGTGTAGTAAAGGTCAACACATGAGAACACGTCAGGGGCCTGTAGGACTGCATTGGTATTGCGTGTGGCACAACAAATCCGTGGTGCACAGAGAAGTGCACAAGAAGGCGCAGGGAAGCGTCACAAGCATCACAGGCGACACACTATAAAGAGAAACAGTGAAAGAAATTGTTATCAGCAGAAATGGTGATCTCACCAACAGGTCACATCAGGAAGACCCTGGGTCCAGCAAAGCACAGGGTGGACAGCAGATTGCAAAGAGAATTTGCAAAGTATGATCAGGAAGTGTATGCGGAGGCATCAAAGGATGAAAAGAGAACAGAAATGAGAAGATTAATTGCATCTATCAAACAGGAAGGTGCAAAATTGGAGGGTGCAATGAGTACAGTGAGAACTCAATTTGACGCATGGAGAGACATTGTCAAGGACATTGACAATCCTGATCAATTGGAACAAGAACAAAAGATGTACCAAGATTCATATGATGAATATGCAAATATGTCAGACTTGGTGACACAGATAATTGCAGCCATGAATGTGTACATTGAAGAGTTGCAAGACATGATCCAGCGACTGAGCAGAAGTACCATGTATGAAGTCAATACAGCATGCATACAGCAGATGGCTTCTCAGATGGCTCTAACAGCTCAGGGAGCTACTCCAGGAGCCAGTTCAACCAATGCAACCACTGCAAAGAGCGTCAAATTACAGAAACTGGAAGTGGAACAGTTTTCTGGGGAAATTGTCAAATTTCGATCATGGTGGCAAATGTTCGAATCCCACATTCACAATCGGGCAGATTTGGAGGACATTTCTAAGTTCTCGTATTTGAGGAGTTTGCTGAAGGGCTCAGCATTCGGCATGATCAGTGGATTGAGTGTGACCGCAGAGAATTATGCACCCACAATCGCAATGCTCAGGAAGAGATATGACCAGCCAGTTGTGGTCAGAAACACGCTGATGAACAATATAATGAAGCTGTGACAGGCCAGGAATACCTGTCAGGATATGATAATTTTGTTTGATGCAATTGAAAGGCTGCTCCAGCAGTTGGAGTCACTGGGTGAATCAGTGGAGCATCCAATGCTGTTGAGCCAGCTGCAACAGAAAGTTCCACCAGAGGTTCTCAGGGAAATCCAGAAGGAACATGGAACTGAGGAAGCTTTGACAGTGGAAAAATTCAGAAAGCTGTTTGGCAGTCAGCTAGCGCTCAGTGAGGCTGTACAGCACGCACAGCAAACTGATGCACCAGTGCAGCAATCGCGCCAGGGATTCGGGAATAATCCACGCACACAGCAATTCAATAATCAGTTCCAGGGCAATGGGAATCGGTTCAGAGGGCCAGAGAACCCTAGGACCAGCACAGGGAGCATGTCTGTGATCCATAATGGTCAGAGTGCACCGCAAGCTGGATTCATGAATCCTGGGAGGCCGTGTGTGTTCTGTAATGACACTCAGCAAATACACTTCAATGATAAGTGTCCAAAATTCAAAACTGCCAGAGAAAGGAGAATGATTTTGTCAAAGGCAGAGCGATGCATGAGATGCCTGCAGAAGGGGCATTACATGGCTCAGTGTCAATTTATGAGAAATAGTTTCTATTGCAAGTCAAATTGGCACCACAGTGCAGTGTGCCCAGAGAAGTTTGGAGACAATGGCAATGGAAACGCTGGATGGCAAATTCCAGCATTCAGAGCAAATGGTCAACAGAATGGCCAGCAATCAGCAAACAATGGCAGAAAGTCTGTGCCGACAGTCGGTCGACCAGCACAGAGCCAGCAGAGAAAAGCCACAGTGAATTGTGTAAATGTGGAAGAAGCTGGACCAGAAATGGTAGAGACAGAGACCATATTCAGCACAGTGGTTACAGAACCAAATGTAAAGCAACAGAATACGTCAGTGAACCTGTCAGTAAACAGGAATATGTCAATGTTGATGACAGCCAGAACAGTGATTGAGGCTTCAGAAATGGATACAGAGATGGAGCCTGAACAGCCACCGCTACAGATTCAAGTGTTCCTGGATACAGGATCCCAGGGAACATACATGTCAGAGAAAGTGGCCAAGAAACTCAATTTGAAGAGTACAGGTGAACACCACATCCAGGTGTACACATTCAGAAATGAAAAACTGCACTATAAAGTAGTACAGCAAGTGGAATTCAGAATGCGGCTCAGAAATGGCCAGAAAATTGATATGGTGGCTGATGTGGTCCCGACGTTGACCACAGAACAAGTCAAAGTGCCTGTGTCAGAACAGGACGAAAAGTACCTGCAAAAGTACTTCCCAAACGAGAGTTATTTTGCAGACAGAATTCCCAAGGAAAAGGGAACAGAGTGCACGTTCAAGCCAGATGTTATAGTGGGCTTGAATTATTTCTGGGACTTGATGTCCAGAAACACCAGCACCACCAAACTTGGGATGTAATTCCATCAGAATTGGGATTACTGATGGGCGGTGGGCAGCTGACAAGCAACAGAAACCAATGGACCACGGATGGCGCATATCCAGTGGTAGTCAATACAAAATTGTGCATCAAATTCAGAGAGAGAAGTGGTACTAGGAAGCACCATTGTCAATTGCTCCTGTACCAAATGTCAAAGATATGGACAGACTGGATACCATTGGCATAATGGACCAGCCGGACCTTGTCGAGGATGATGAGGCCATCAAGCAATTCAATGAGAGTGTACAGAGAAACCCAGATGGTCAGTACTCTGTAAAGTTCTGAAATGATTATTCTGAAAGTAATGAAAATCTGTATGTGGATAATTTGATCCTCAGTGTGGATACAGAGCAGAAAGCAATCAAATTGTACCAAGAATCCAAGGTGCTGTTCACAGAGGCATAGATGAATCTGAGAGAGTGGAACAGCAATAACAAGAGTTTTACTTGGCAATTAGCAGAATCAGATGTGGCCAAGGAAATTGTCACAACAGTCCTAGGAATGAAATGGGACACAGAGAGTGACCAGATGTGGCTGAAAACACCAAAGACAGTTCAGCAATCACAATTATCAGAAACTGAGCAGAAAATCAAACTTCCCACGAAACGGACAGTTGCAAAGGTGACTTCGGGATGTTTTGATCCAATGGGACTTGTTGGTCCCGTCCTACTGCCAGCAAAGAGATTTTTGCAGACGTTATGGCATTCAGGACCAAGTGCCAAAGAATGGGACACTCCCCTGTCTGAGGAACAGACAGCAATTTGGCAGCAACTAGAGACAGAATTGCTCAAAGTTGGACAGATCAAGTTCAACAGAAATTTGAATTATCAAAGTGGTGCAGATGCACAACTGCATATTTTTGTTGATGCCTCAGCAATGGCATACAGCGCAGCTGCATACATATGCCAGAAAACAGAGAATGACAGCAGCACATCAAGCCTGCTGTACTCAAGATTGAGACTTGCTCCAAAGAAGCCAGAAGTGACAATTCCACGGCTGGAATTGTTGGCAATGCTGATCGGCAGCAGAATGTCAAAGTTTATTCATAAAGAGCTCAAGGACGTCAAATTCAGTCAGACAGTCGTATGGTCAGATTCAACCTGTTGTCTGAAGTGGCTGACAACCGCGAAGCCACTGGCATGTTTTGTCAAGAACAGATTGGATGAAATCAAGAAAATTCAAAGTGAGACAGAGAACATGCACATCAGACACATCGCAGGACTGGAAAACCCAGCAGACATAGCCACAAGAGGCATGAGCATGTCAGAGTTTGGAAATCAGTAACCTGTGGTGGAGGGGGCCAGATTGGCTTATGACTGAATAGTGGCCAGAGCCGAAAGTGGAGCCAGTCACGCCAGAAGTGATGGCAGAAATCAAGAGAGAAGAGCTCAAGTTCCCAAAGGCCAGTCCAATTTACCTGGGTGTCACACAGCAAATGGCCAGTGACCCAGATGCCAGTAATGTGCAAGCTGATGAAAGCAAACAAAGCAATCCGTGGGGAATTGAGATTCAGAGATTCTCATCACTGACAAAATTACTGGATGCAACAGTATATGTGATGAGATTTGTGCGACAAATGCACAAGAAGCGCAACAAAAATGACAGTCAAGATGGACTGTCAGAAATCATGGAAAGTATCTGTGGTACAATGAAACCACAGGGAATTATCAGTATTGAAGAGAGAGAGATTGCGTTGAAATATTGGATCAAAGTAACACAACAGAATCATTACAAAAGAGTGGCAGAGATTCTGGTAACAGGCCACAGCAAGGACAGCCAGAATGGCAAGAAAGCAGCTGCAGACCAGCAGTTGATCAAATGGCTCAATGTGCGAATGCATCAGGATGGAATACTGAAGTGAAACGACAGAATGGAGCATACGGACCCACAGGAGGTCACAGTGCCACTCATACTGTTGCCAGCAATGGCTACAGTGACTCAGCTGATTGTCAGAGACCAGCACGAGAAGTTGATGCACGCAGGAGTGCAACACACGTTGGCAGCAATCAGACAAAAGTACTGGATTACACAGGGCAGCCAGGTGATTTATAATGTGACAAGGACCTGCCCAACTTGTCAGAAATTGGGAGCGAAGCGGTACCAGCTTCCACCAATGCCAGATTTACCAGAGACCAGAGTTCAGAGAGCCAGACCGTTCCAGTACACGGGCTTAGATTATCTAGGACCAATTTGGTACAAAGTGGACAAAGATCACAGAAAAATGTGGATCTGTTTGTTCACATGCATGGTGACGCACGCAGTTCACCTGGAAAGTGTGCTGGACATGACAGCACAGGAATTCCTGAACGCAGTCAGAAGATTCATTGCCAGGCGTGGAAAGCCTGAGGCAGTGATTTCAGACAATGCAACGCAATTCAAGTTGACAGAAAGAGTGCTCAGCAAAAGCACTGACAAGGCCATAAATACTGGGAAAGAATGGTCAGAAATGGTCAAAAGTGGAGCAGTGCAGACATACTGCTCACAGCAACAAATCCAGTGGAACATGACGACTCCTATGGCACCATGGCAAGGAGGAGTTTATAAGAGAATGGTGGGCATCACTAAGAAACATTTCAAGGCAGCTGTGGGGCACAGAATGTTAACCCTGCAAGAATTGTTGACGCTACTGCCAGAAGTTGAGGCAGTGATCAACAGCAGGCCAATCTCTTACATCTATGGTGATGTGAAGAGTCTTAGAACATTGATGCCAAAGGACTTCCTGACAGGGGAAGGTCAGATTGGAGCACCACAGTTTGATGCAGACAAAGATGGAGAATTTGTGCCCAGAATGGATAATGCAGCAAAACTGCAGAAATACTGGGAGACAACCCAGCAAACTTTGGATAAGTTCTGGGACTTGTGGCATCAAGAGTACATCCCGAGCCTGCGGGAAAGGACTCAAGTAACACATAAACATGGCAGATTGACAGCGACTCAAGAACCCAAAGTGAATGAAGTTGTGCTGATTTATGAAGAGAACATGCCCAGAGGTGCATGGAAGATGGGTCACATCGAGCAGTTAGAGCCCAGCAAAGATGGACAGATTCGCTCAGCAAAAGTCAGAACTGCCAACAGAAATGTGGTCAGCAGACCACTCAATCAATTGTATCCACTGGAAATCAATTCGAAGACAATGGATATCCCAGAAACAACAGTGACAGTCAAAGTGGATTTACTGGACCCAGCAATTGTCCAGAACATGTAAGAAATCAGAACTCAAATAGAGACCCTGTACCGGACCCTGCTCAGAGGAACTCAGCATCAGAAAAAATCCTGAGGAGTGCAACAGGGAAAGCTACAGCAACCACCAGCAGTCTGGTGATTTGAATGCTGTGCATGATGTTGATGCTGACAGGCGGGTCAGGGTCAGCAACGCTGAGAGAAGCCGGCAAGGCTTACAGCGAAGTGTTTTCCAGAACATATGTTCTAGAAACCTCAACAGTAAGGTCACCATCATTGGCAGCGCATCATGGATTGAATGCCTTTGCCATCAGAATGGCCACCAAAGTCTGTCAGGGAAATGCAAACTTATGAGAGATACAAGGATGCAATCAAGGATCATCCTGTGGAACAGGTGATCAACTCATAGAGCCAGAAGTATCAGATTTGCACCAGTGGAAGGCATGGACATGCACTTACTGTACCTGAAGAAGTGCAGTGCCATATCCCACCAAGGAATTTTGTCAAAGCAATGAAAGTTACACTTTATGCACAGAGACAGATTCCACAGAAAGAGAAAGCATACAGATGCTACATCAGAATCAAGGAAATAATTACACACACCAGTTTCTGGGGAGCAAAAGGCATTACAGGCAATTTTGAGAAATACCAGCAAGTTGGCGTGGTAGCCTGCAACTATGCAAGAATCCACAAGATGTTCAGAGGAACACCATTGGTGGAAATGGAGCCCAGAGTGTGGACAACTAATCAAACCTTGAATGTGGAATATTTATGGTGTTGTCACAACAAGGAAAATGTTGTCAGCAATTTCTACATGGAAGAGGGAATCGTGGCTTCACTTGATGGAAAGACTGTAATCAGTGACTTGCAAGATTTCAGTCAGTGCAGAGCCATGATGGGACATTGCAGAGACCACAATTATGGAATTACAGTGTGGGATACAGAGAATTTCAAGCATCAATGTGGATATGAGAGAATTGGCAGATTCAAATCAGAAATATTTGGCCAGACAATTATTGTTTCAGAGTTGCAAGCAGCGTACTCACACAGCAACAAGACAAAGAGGCCAGTGGGCTCAGAGTGTGTTCCGAGAGACACACTGATCAAGGAGGTGTATTTATCCAGTTTGACAGGAGAGAAGATGTGCCTGTGGAATGGGCAATGCCAGGAAAAATTGTGGAGGCTAAAGAGTTGACAATCAGTGGAACATTATATGCCAGATTGGACAACAGAAACTCCATGCTTCAGTTCCTGCAACATGTGGTCAGAGAGATGACTCAAGCACAATTTGCAATTGTATGGCATCAGTTATGTCAACTTCGCAAGAACCAGCTGGACATGTTGACTCAGCTTTTCCGCATTGATCCAACATTGGGGATTCGAGCCATGCTGGGAAGACAGGATGTTCATGCAGAATGGGCTGGATAAGCAATTATGTTTTGGGAATGCAAGGAAGTGCAGCCATACATAATTTATCAGACAGGAAAAGTGGGAGAGACATGTTACAAGTACACACCAATGAGACTGGACAAAGACGGGCCCTTGTGGTTCAAGAGCCCAGGCAGCAGAGACCTGGTGGAGAAATCACCAGAAGAGGACTGCAGCCATACCACACCACACCTGTACAGAGATGAACAGGGACAATGGAAGTCTGCACATGGAATGGTGCACGTCACAGAGATGCCAATTGAAATGACATGGAAAGGACAGTGGCAGGCCTTCACGATTGATGCGCCTCACTTGTTCACCAACATTGTCAACAGAGCGACCAATTTCATGGATGTCAGAGGCCAGATTCAGAGACTACACAGTCTAGAGCATGTACAGAACCAGTTGATCGATTATACAGCAGACAGTTCATTGGATCCCAGAGTGATCAGAAATTCAATAGAAGGCATTGGAGCTGGAATTGGACAGACAGCAGCAGGAATTGGCAAGGCATATGGTCACTATATTTCTGGAGTGTCAAAGGGATACACCAACTTTCTGGGAGGAATGCTCAAAGGACCCTTCCAAGTGATCATCAACACAATCGCAATGCTGCTGGGGATCACAATCCTGGTGGCTGGAATTGTAGCTGCAGGATATCTGTGGTATAATTGGAGAATTGCCACATGAAAGCCAGTGATTCCACCATGCGTGTACACATGCATATGGAAGTGCATAGTGGTTCCATTCAAGTGTATATTTTTGACAAAATGAAAAGACGCAGGTTTCGTCCCTTTTCATGGACCTGCTACCCAATTTTATGCGGGATCTCATCAGCATGAACATAAATGGGTACTTAAAACACTATATAACACCTAATACTGGCACAAATGCACAAAACCACCAAAAACAAATGTATAAATCTAACCAACCCTTTGGGGACCGTGCCCGGTGGGACTGTTGTTGGCGGAGGCCATCCTGGGGCGTTTGAACTGCTGCCTGTTCGTGTTGTTGCCGTTGTAGTTGTTGTTGTTATTGTTGTGCGCGCCGCCGCGACCGTAACAAGGCGGTTTTCCCACTGTGTTGGGAGCTTATGCATAGAACTACTCTCAACAGCGTCAGACACTGAAAAAACGTAATACCTAAAAAAACGTACTCACTTCCACACAACTTTCAGACGTAGAAAAACGTTGTTCTGCCACAGAACTACGAAATAGTCATTTATTGCTGGCCACAAATTTTTAGAAAGTCCGTATCCGCAGGTAAGTCCAGGTACGCAAATGGAAATTTCTTATTTTATTTATTTTCCGCGGTAAGATACAGTCGTGCGCCAAAAAGTCCGGCAAATGTCCAGATGAAGTTGTTTATTGGGGGGGTGATAAAAATCAGTGGAGAATAGCATGAAGCGTGTGTTTAAGCTCAAACTCTGAGCCAGCGCCTATTTTCATAGCTAATTCTCTTTTTGTCTCCACGAACTTTTTAAAAACCCCCAATAAAACACCTAATTCATAGCCTGCATCAAGCAGCTCATTAAAAGTGTACTTTATAACCGGAATAAATTGCGCGCGCGACGAACTTGTCCTCGCTATGCGTATCAATGCCCCGAAAATTGTATTTTTCTTAGAGTCAGGCTGTATGCACTTGACAACTTTAAAGTTGAAAAGTCGACGTTTGTCATAGTTTCTATAGACAAGAGTATCACCATGGAACATCAATTCCAAGTCCAGGAATGGGCAATTTCCACTGCTAGGGTCAGAGGCCATTTCAAGGGGTAATGTAGGTGGATAAATATTATTCTTTGCATCATATACAAAATCAGGATAGTTGACAGCAAGGCAATCATCTACGTATCTAAAAATATTGTTCACTCTTAGAATATTCACACTGTTAATGTTTTCTTTTACAAATTTGTACTCCAGTATTGCCAGTGTTAAGTTGGCCAAAGCTGGGGAATGTGCTCCCCCGGCTGGTATACCACATTTCTGCTGAAAAATCAAGCCAGCGAATTCCACATAATTTTTTGTTATGCTTAAGTCCAAGCATTCCAGCAGTTCCTGTCTACTCAGTGTAGTGATTGCGCGTTTTTTACCAAAACTGTCCACTGAAATATGATTCTTATAAATATTCACAAAATCACTTTTAACCAGCAGTGTAATGGCAAATTTTAAGCTGTCTACCATTACATGAAAAGGTAGTTTAGGGAACAAGGTAGTGAAATCCGCAGTATATGCCAAATCAATATGTTTATTTCGCCATTTATCTAGCCAACTTAAAGCTTGCATGGTGCTATCCACCATCCAGAAGTGCTTTATTCCAGTACGTTCAAAAATGATGGTACAATAACATTTTAGCATGCGTAACAATGATTGTAATATAACAGATGACAGCAAGCATAATGGCTTGGTGCTAGATTTTTTGGCACCGCTCACAAAGCGAAATTTGTAGGGGTTCTTATGCAGTTTGGCTGTCCAAAATAGTAGTGGTATAGTTTCAGTGTAACTACCCACTGCATAATTGTATCTTTTGGTGATTGTCTGATGCCAGCACAACAATTTTGTGAGTTGTGTGCATTTTTCTCCATAATACTTATATGTACAGCTATCAGAGAACCTCCCTTCCAAGACATTATAGCCAAGCTCCTCCCCTAACACTTTGAAATAAAAATGGTCACATACAAATGCGAAATTATTGGCTGCCTTGTCTACTGGAACCAAAACTAGTGTTTTATGAATGCGACTAATTTGTCTGAGACATTCCCTAATATTATTCACATCTTGGAACCCTTGCACAGGTACATGCAAACTGAACACATGCCTTCTGCAAGCATTTTTGGCCGCCGTTATGAAACCTGATACAAAATTCCTGTCCCCATGTTTCTTAATCAAATAATTAGCCAGAGGTCCCAGTGACATCACCAGTTCATCATACACCTCCTTTTTATTAGCTGGTTTTGGCAGTCTATATTTTGTTCCCTTATCCAAAAGTTTTTGCAAAGTTACATTACCTACCACTGTCGAATCCCCTGTATACACATGTTTGTATACCCTTTGCACAAATTGTTGGCCCATATGTAGGCCACACTTACACTCCCCCTCGAGAATCCTCCGAAATTCCAAAAAAGTCAAAAACCTGAGACGTTTTGTGTAATTGCAGAATTTCAGGAAAGTTGGCGATTCATACCGAAAGGTCAAGGTGACCTTGTTTACTTCTTCCCATAGAGTTTGCGGTAAATTTTCCCGAACATTTCTACTACGTAAAATACGTTTTACACTAACGCAATCAAAGAGTTTATTTCTGAAGGTCACAACCATGCAATAACCAATTTTCTTTTTGGGTGTATTTACTCGTTTATCCTTAAAATTAACAATTTTCACAAAGTTATCTATAAAACTAGAAAAAGTCGACCTACACTCCTCTACCGCCCTACCCCACACGCTTTTACGGGTTTGTGTGTATAAAGTGTGAAGTCAGCGATACACAAAATACGTTTTACAGTTGACGGATGATTGAAAGGTTTCAACTACCTTCCCCACAGACAATTTTACCCGTGCTATTTTACATCCATGAGACCTTTCCCGTCTTGGGACCGGATATAAAAAGTATGGGCAATTCTTACAGCTCTCCAGCGACTGAAATTTCTGTACTAAATTCCCTATACCCACAACATTGTCATTCAACCCCAAGGGGTAAACCGTATTCAATGTCAGCATATACACCTTTTCTACAATGCGGAGTTTATCCTCCTGCCCCTGCCACAGTATTTGACACCTAAGATTATCCACGCTACAGTTAGATGCGAAATGGGTATATAAATATTGTGTCTTACTTTTACGAATATTACGTAAGTGCTCGCCCAAACGTTGTCGCAGACTTCTTTTTGTCTCGCCAATATATTGTGCAAAACAGTCATGACAGGTTAGGATGTAAACCACACTCCTAGTATCACATGTAAACACTTTTACGCCTGTGTCAGGGATATCGCAGAATTCTCTCCCAGTCACTGTACTCTCCACCACAGCATTTTTGTCAATATGTTTGCACATATCACAAGTTTTCCTACCACATTGTTTTACTTCAACCCTAGCCACATCTGAACTTAACAAATCAAAATGTGGAAAATCGAACCTTTTAAATTTGAGTATTTTTGTTGCAGGTGGATTTCAAGATGGGCCCCACCCAAGGCTACCATCAGGGGTGTGAGTGTTCTACTGCCTTGGGGCTGCCAAGGTTTTTCGCGGCCACACGATCTAAACAGATTTGCCACGTTATTTTTTCGCTTCACTATTATCTTCATATTCACACCTGGGTATATGAAATGAATAGCCAACATAATATCCAAGCAATTTACATAAAAACCCTTTCTAAATGTAAAAAACATAATCACGCAACTTAATGCTAACCCGTCGTCAACGTGTAAAAAGTTCAAAACATGGCAGACATCGCCAAACCCTGGGGAATGTGAGATCAAATAGATCTGAAAGTCAAAAATAATCATCCAAATAACCGTAAAAAGTGCCAATGACAAAAAGTGTCTAGCCCTGTAACAAATTTGCACTGAAACATAACTGAACCCAATAACAGAAAAACGCTGTAGCATAGTCCACGATACCGAAAAACGTAAAAACTGAGGAAAAAACTTAGGACTTTCAGTAAAGTGGACTTTGCTTTAACGTTCTACGCGCTCAAGCTTGCATGTCTTGTGGCCCGTTTTGGAGCTGAGCCAATTTCTGCTGGTACTCTTCCCGCATCTTTTGCACCACTGCAACATCTACCATGTTGCTGGGGTTCCGATTCCGCCCCTGTTTTGGTGCCGCGGGGTGCTTAAAGGTGCCACTCGAGTGCGCCACGGCCGGTGTGCCGTTCCCGGACCCGTATCCGGACGTGTTCGCGGGCGACTGTAACATGCACGCCAAATTGACCGCGGGCACCTGCGTCACAGGTTTGGACGTGTCAGACCTACTCGCCCCTGCGGTATTTTCCCCGCTGGCCGCACTAATTGCCGCATTTGCAGCCTTATTAAACGCCGAATTGGGGTCCTGAGGGTCTTGCGAGTCTAGTTTAAGGATCTTAATCCACTTCCACCAGGGCTGCCGATCCACTTCGGCGGTGCCCGGCTTTTTGACCCCAATTCTCGACCCATCATATTGAAAACACTCTAAACCCGTTTTCCTAATAGCCGACATAACATTAGAAATCGAGCGCGCGTCCGCCCGCTCTTTTTCGGTGCGCTCCTTATAGATTTTAATATCGTAAAATTTTTTATTTCCATCAGAATCTTCCAATTCGAGAAAATACGCTTTCTCGGTCATTTTCTGGCGCCTCACTTGCACAATATCCGAAACCAACGTCGGATCTGTCACGGAAACTTTTATGTCTTGGCTCGGGAGCCTCCTAAATTTGTAAATGGTGCTCCATTGTTCTTGAGTCAATTCCAGTCCGTTCACAAAAACGTCCCTTAACACATCTTTCAAAGATTTTTCAGTAATCGGGATACCCTTAACAATTAACCAATGATCACAGGCGAACTCTTCAACCCTATCGATGCGGCGTCTATTTGCGTTGATATTTTGGATCGCAAGCTCAAATTCGCGTCTACGCACGACGTCCCCACCCCCACGCTTGGCCTGCCCACCCTACGAGCGAAAGTGTAAAGATAAAATCGAAAATAAATGTCACGACTCCTTTAGAGTGCAGTGACTGGCTCATAGTGACTTCCAGAAGTGCTTCTATGGCCGCACGACTTTTCGGATGGCTCCAGGAGCGCTTTCCTCAAGACGTGTAAAAAATAAATAAAGCGAGAAATGTCAGAAAAGGATACCGATCAAGATAGCAAAATGGGCCGGGACACCCACAGTACCCGTTTTGTTCACTGAGTTAAGTAATTTTGACAAAATGAAAAGACGCAGGTTTCGTCCCTTTTCATGGACCTGCTACCCAATTTTATGCGGGATCTCATCAGCATGAACATAAATGGGTACTTAAAACACTATATAACACCTAATACTGGCACAAATGCACAAAACCACCAAAAACAAATGTATAAATCTAACCAACCCTTTGGGGACCGTGCCCGGTGGGACTGTTGTTGGCGGAGGCCATCCTGGGGCGTTTGAACTGCTGCCTGTTCGTGTTGTTGCCGTTGTAGTTGTTGTTGTTATTGTTGTGCGCGCCGCCGCGACCGTAAAAAGGCGGTTTTCCCACTGTGTTGGGAGCTTATGCATAGAACTACTCTCAACAGCGTATGGCTATGCTTTAGAGTTATCAAATACACTGCCAAGAAATCAACCCAGAAAGAGACCAATTATCCACAGAGAAAAGTACGCAAGACAGAGTTGAGACCAGCAATCAAAAGGAGAGCCAGATCCAACTCAACACAGTACGTCAGATTTGCCAGGAGAGCAGAAACAGAGGACAGAATGGCAAAGTCACTATCAGCATATGTTCAACCAGATGAAAGTTCAGCTGATGAAGGACAAGTCAGAGCCAGGAACAGAGACAGTGTTCACATGCCTGATATCCGCAAATTCACCACACGCGAACACGCAGGAAGCAACACAGGCAACTACCTGCTTCATCATCAGGCTAGGTCAGCGTTGGCATCATCTGCAACCAGGCCTGCGACTTCACGCACACCCACAACTTCACGTACAACCACGTTCACCACCGAGGCGACTGTGGAGACGCCACTCATCACGCTGGCGCCCACCACCTACAGCATGTGATGTTGCTGCAACAATGAGGTGCAGCAACTCTTCTGCCTGGAGTGTGTTGACCGTGGCAAGATGGATGGATATAGAAATACAGAGATTTGATAATAAGGTTCATTTTTTGTCCCATTTATTTATTTGCACATTTATATGTTTCATGCACTATATTAATTTACCATGCAAACTATATTTCCTGCACTATATTATTTATCCATGGCAAATATTTGATTAGGAAAGTGTTTTATAAGTTATTGATATGTTTATGTGAAATATTTAAGTTAAAAGGACGAATAAGTTATTATTAGGTTTATGAACATAAAATTTGGCTCATTCGATTTGCCATAATTTTCTGATTATTATTATATATACATTTACATGGTTTGCTTGCAATTTAGGAAATTCAAATCTTGAAAATATTTACATTCAGCGTAACAATCTAGGCCAGCGTCCTAATAGTGAAATGGTGCCCTGTGTGTAACTAGCATTTACTGTACGTATTTACCAAGCCCTTCGCGTAAGCATATTTGTATTAGTTTTGCAATGCTTTATATTTATATTTATATTATCTTGACATTTAAGATAATACTCTGCTCGAATTATGTCAAATATATGATATTAACTGTGCTCAATTAATATACCAATTTACCTCAAATAAGTCCCAATTTGCCAATCATCAAATATATGTTTTCAAATATATACTAATATAACACTATTATATTAGTTTCCAAAGTGCGTCAATGTTTCTGACAAATTGAAACAGATTAGTAAATCGGCCGAGTTTGCCGACTTCGCACCTCACAAGATTAATAGTTTTTCTATTAGCCCAATTTGTACCTGGTATTTCTTTACCATAAGTATTTGAATGTATGCACGCGCAATATAAGCCAACTGTTTTGGCTAAATGTGTCTTACTGTTGCATTTGTGTTTTATTTGTGCATTTGTATTTAGGAAATTATTGTAGCCATGTTTTATACATAATTTCCGTGTCTTAGCAACTTCGGAAGTTTTTACTTCAGTCTTCTGACCCACCCAAGTCTTATGACCCCAGTCCCAACCCAGAACATAAGCTAGCGATAGAAACTTCAACTAGGAAGCTCACTAGGCTTTGCGCTTTTGTATTCAAGCTGTATCTGATTGGATAAAGTACCTGAAACAATCTTGAAACCCCTTTCAACACGCAACCACAAAATAAACTCAACTTGGCTGTCGACAAGTGGATGTTCGGCTACAACGGGAAATCAAACCACTCTAAAGGCCATTTCTCACTACGGTCTTGGAGTTGCCAGATTCGGTGGTAGAAGACGCTGACTTCGGTGGCTTCATCACAACATCTAGCTCAGCACTTCCGAATTCTAACTCTTCGATAGGATTCCTTGAGAGTGCATCTGCCACCATATTTAGCTCACCTGCCCTGTGTCAGAATTCCGTCACATGACTCTGAATATATATAGCCCAATGTTCTAATTTACTGTGCGCCTTGCTTTTTAGCACCTGTTGTATTCCCAAATTATCTGTAATAACAATCAAACGTTGCCCTTCAATGAAATCGGCCAGCCTGCGTATCGCCCATGCAATACACAAACTTTCCAGTTCTGCTACAGAAAACTTTGTATGCGGGTGAGATAGTCACTTTGAAATGTATGATATAGGGTGCAATTTACCGTCATCCTTGTATTGAGATAGGACAGCTCCCAATCCCTGTGAACTTGCGTCAGTTTCTAAGTAGTAGGGTCGCCCATCCCTCACTGGATGGATGAGAACTGGTGGCATTGACAAACAATATTTTAAACTACCCCACGCATCTAACATAGCTTCTGTCCACTCAAACATTGTGATTCCGTGTTTGGGTACCCGACCCTTAAGCACCGCGTATAGTGGCGCCACCAAGCGAGATAAATTAGGAATAAAGTGACTATAGTATACACATTTACTGAGAAAACGCCGCAAGTCCTGCTTTGTGTGCATTTTAGGTAAATCAGTCATGGTGTAAAATAATACGGAACTAATTGACTTGTGAACGAGCTCCTATCCCTAACCGAGGAAGAGGACGAATGTGAACCGATGAATTCTGATGTGAAGCGTCGTCTCTTAGTTGACGTTCCGTTATTTTATCAATGTGATTAGTTGAGTTGAAGGGAATTGACGTGAGTTAGTGTGAAGCAATATTTAGATTGTTTCCAAAAGGGTTTGACAAACGTTTTTATTTAGACAATTAAATACAAATAAATAAATGAAAATAAAATATACCAAAATTAAAGGAATTAATTTACAACTAAATTAATTACTTAAATTAAACGTAAATTAACGCAAATTACCAAAGAAATAAGGCAATTTTAAGAAGGCACTTAATTACGACAAAAGGCGATAATTAAGTGGCGCGGTTGTGAACAAAATAGTGCGGGTGTGAATAAAGCACTAAGGTGACTTAAAGCACCAAGGATTAAAACTTAGCACCAAAAAATAAGCGACTTAATAAAGGTGACAACAGCGCTTATTTAGATCCTAGGAAGAGATTTGTGTGAAGTTGACGAGGTTGCAAACACTGCCGATTTTAGCTGTGAGATCGGCTTTTAAGGGCCAGACTGATGGCGACTAGCTTGGCGCCAATCGGTCGGCTCTAATCTCCGATTTTTACCCAACATTTCCAATTGTGAAAGTTCAAACCTTGCCCGCTCGCTCTTCCGATGAAAAGCGAGCTATACTGGCAAGATAGCAAAAATGTGAGACAAGCCAGACAGCATTTGAAATGGCGCGCGGGCCCAGCCCCTCGCTTGGGGCGGGCCCGCCGCTTAACATAAACATGTCGGCGTATTTGCGTGCCGCTTGTCAAGGAAATGTGGCGGAATGTGAGCAATGACTAAGATCTAAATATGTGAGCAACGTAAAGCGCACGTTGTAAACATGATCGCTTGAGATATTTAATGGTGAATATTGAGATGTTAAAAGGTGGAATGTGAAATGAAAAGGAATATTGATAAATTGAATTAACTAAATATAAAAGCGAACATAAGAACGTCAACTTAAATATTAAAAGTTTTACATTTTACGATAATGTTACACACATGGCGGCCACGCGCGAGGGTGTGGGTGAAATACCGTCTGCGCTTATATGGTGTCCTAGATATTTGAGTTCAGACGTGAAAATGTGACATTTTTTGGGTTGCATGCGCAAATTCGCCCAGCGCAAGCGCGTAAACATTCTGTGCAAATGTAATAAATGTTGCTCCACATCATCACTACAGCACAAAACATCGTCAATGTAAGCGCGTATCTATGCGTGTGTCAAATCTTCATTCAAATTCATGAGCATTATACTCATGAGCCTCTGGAAAGTAGCTCCACTGTTGCATGATCCAAACGGCATTCTCGTATATCTGTACTGCCCTAAACTACACACAAATGATGTTTTTTCCCGGGAATCCTTGTCGGTGAGAGGGACGTTGTAGTACCCATGCCGGATATCAATGGCAGTAAATATTTTACGACCCACAAATTCAGCCAGTATTTCTTCAATTCTAGGCAATGGGTAACTGTCAATTTTGGTTATCAAATTTACCATCTTAAAATCCACACAAAATCTGTAGTCATTCATGCCTTTCTTTGCGATAGAAATGGGTGACGCCCAAGGGCTGTCAGAATGTTCAATTATGCCTTCATGCAGCATTGATGTGATAGTCTTATGAATAAAATCTATTTTAATCGGCGGTTCATATCGTGTGGCTTGTTTGATCGGCGGGTGGTTCGGATCAGTCAGTATGGCGTGAGAAATCAGAGGTTTACATCCCACATCATATTCGTGACACGAGAATATGTCATGGAATTCAGCAATCAAACCTTCAAATGCACTTTGCTGCTGTCCAGTAAGCGGGATTCTGTTAGTTGTAGGCAAATTCTCCAAAATGAACTTCACCCGTTCTTCTGTAGTCAAAACCTTTGGTACATATGGTTTATTTGCAAACTTCATCATGTGGTGGTTGTGGCATCTGCACTGCCCCTGCGCACTGCGTTGTTGTATCTTCTTTCAGTAACCCAATTGCTGCACTGACTCCTTCCTTGGTGAACACACGTGCGAAGTTATTACCTGGCGAAAACAGGTATGAACTCAAGGCATTACCACCACTGTGGCCACCACATCACCTTTCAATATGTTTATAAGCGTAGATGTCGGATTAAACAGTGTCAAATAGCAGCGGTGTGTGTCATGCAATTGGATTGTAGTGTTGTACATTTCTACCTGACTTTTTCCCCCCCCCTTCAGCGGCTGGTAAATCTGCGTTTGAGTATAACAAAAAAGTGTTTTTCCATGCAGATTTTGCAATGCCCGGTGGTCGAGCAGGTTACACAATTGGTAATTGCACCAGTCTGTTTGCTGGTAAATAAATGTCCTTTTTAGCTCGCACAATATCTGACAATGTGTGATTGAATTGTGATTGTAATCCTTCAAACTGTGTTTGCACCTCGGCAACGTCAACCGGTTTGATATGGGTTAATTTTTCTAATGCCAATGGAATCACCCAGGATAATTTCAAAAATGCCATGACATCTGTGCCAATTAAGATGTCATTCATTGCGGACAAATCCATATTTACGAGACAGACAACTAGGACTTTGCGCAATACTTGGTCAATTGGTGACACATGCTGAAAATAAAGTGGTATCTCAAACATGGAACCTTTGCTAGTTTTTCCATTCAGCATGTGAACTTCGATTTTCGTTGGACGTAAATTTTTGTCCATGTCTAAACCCGATTTTTTGGCCAAATCTCGCAAAATGGTAATTGGCAGTATAGTTCTAGTGCAACATGTATCTAAAAGAGCTTTGCAAGGAATGCCCTCATTATCTACTTCTGCAAATATTTGTGGTCCGTTGGATTGTTGAATTTGTATACATAAATTTTGGCGGTCTCCCACGCAGGTTCGAGCCAGAGTGTGCTCGTTAAAATCCACGTGATAAGCATGTGTGTTCAACAAATTTGAATTTATTTCACTGTTTTCATTATTTTCACTAGTAAGCATTGAATTGTCATCACACTGTGTTTCATAGTCAAAATCTTTATTTAAAATTATTGGGGGTGTCACTGGTGTTTCCTGAAACATCAAGGGCGGTTGTTGGAAAGATTGCATCAAAGAAGTGATTGGCACGTTGCTCTCTGAGCTCTGGAATGGGTAAAATTGGTATAATTGCGTCCAAAAGTTATCCTGCCATTTTATCAACTGACCCGGGTCATCGTTAAATGTTGCAGCCAGACAGTGTCGGAATTATGTGCAATAAATGTCTTGCGGGTCCGTGGGCGTGTCACCCTGAATGACGTCTGTGTCTTCATTTTCAGTATTCTCAGTAGTGCCATTCGAGTGCATAGCAAACTTTGCGGAAACTGCTGCGTCGCTGGCGTGCGCAGCATGTTAACAGTGAAGTTGCGCGGTGCAGCACTTTGATTTCGCATTGGCAATGTTGTCAATGGTTTTTTAACACTCATAAAATATTCTTCCATTTTTTGCACCACCTGTAGCAGTGGTAATGTTTGTGATTTAGCCAAATTGCGGAAATTAGCCACTACAAATTTGTCATAACGCGTGTCATCAAATTTGTTCCAAATTTTTGTAGTGACTAGCTTTTCAATCAAATTTTTATCATACCCCAACGATTCCCATAAATCCCGCGGTAGCTTGGACAACAAACGTAAATAGAATTGCAAAAACGACTCATTCCGCAACATTGCTGCCGATTCCCACTCAAGCAAAGTAGTATAGCTTTTTTTCATCTTTAAAAATACTAGATAATTGACGTTTTCTTTGGAGGTGGCGTTTTTACCTTATTTTCAATTTCACAAGCTGTCAAAACTTCTGCGGCTGCAAAATTGTCCCTTGTGCGGTAAGGTACAGACTTTGAATCTTTCAGAGCCGTCAACCGAGCTTGTAGTTGATCAAAAGCGTTTGCTAGTTCATTTTCATTCATTTCGTTAATTGCTGTGTTAGGTGTGTGCAAAGATGACACCTGCATGCGATTTAATTCCATGCTAGCGCGACCCCCCGCCAGCCCGCTGTGGGTGTCATGCTGGCACGGAAAAAGTTCTGGCATCACTGGCACCTCCTGCAAATACTGTGGTAACGTTATCGAATTCAACAAATATGGCATTTCGATCGGCACTTCCGGTAATTGTAACACGCGCGAATAATGAGTTGCACAAGCATTGCGATCATGCTTGAACTGTGATAAAGCCCTTAAAGTGTCTGTAAACGATTGCTGCACAATAACTGAACCCTGCTGAGTACTAGACATAGACAATGTAGCATTGGAATTCAAATTAGAATTGCGAAACGTGCGCAGGCGCGTCAATAGCGGCCCCAATTCTTCCGTAGCCGGCAAAGTGTAACGCGCTACTGGGAAATGTTGACGCACACCACCGTTAGCAGCGTAAAGCTGTTGATCCTGGTGCTGATGCACTTGTTCAGGGTGACCAACAGGCAATACGTTGATAGGGTGGGCGCCCGTGTGACGCGGCGGAAAATCCTCCAGCAACATGTCACTAGAATGTGACATGATCAAACAATCGTAGCAATGTAGCAGCTGCAATAAAATAATAGGTAGCAGCCATAGTATAGCAATAACTTGATAGAGGACTGGGCCAAATCCAGCACGTCCACCATTGATAGTGTACCGCATATGTAGGAGCTGCTCGAAGAAGTTTATTGTCAACGCAGCAACTCCCGAAATGGCCCAAATGGCCAGACTAAATACCATTCAGAAAGATCACCCAAACACGTGCATTTCACCAGATCTCACAACGGCATCGTAGCGCCAAGCACCAAAATCACCGTGGTGCTTTTCCGTAGCACAGCGCCAAGCGCCAAGCACAGTAGCCAGCGCCATGATGCTTTTACATCACTAATTTTATATAAAAAGGATATAAAATGATTTTAATCTTTACTGTGGCACCATTGGCGCCTGGCGCCATATTTCTTGGTTGGCGCCCTTGGCACTTGACACCCTCTCTCTGTGGCACCCTTGGCGCCTGGCGCCATGTTTCTGAATGGCATCACGGCACCCTTCGCACTTGGCGCCCTCTTTCTGTGGCGCCCTTGGTGCCTGGCACCCTGTTTCCAAATGGCGCCATGGCACCATTGGTGCTTGGCGCTTTTTTTCTGGTGCTTTTTGATCACTAGTGTAAACACCCAGACTGCCAAGCTTCAACATTTATGCACATTTATGCACATATTTATGCATAAAGCATGTGTTCAGTAGGGAAAGGTGCACTTGCGCGCAAAATTTTTAAACACTGTGTACAAGACCCTGTGAAGTCAAGTGCTGAATGCTATGTAAAATGTCAATTAAAATAAAAAAGAAAATATTTTATTATTGAGCTTTTGACGTTTTGCATGATATTTGACAAAGTTACAGTAGCACAAACACTTAAATAAGTGATAGTTATTCTTGCTTAAAATAACGATCAGTATTTTGAACATGTTGGCACCTCTTTGGCGCTTTTTAAATCACTAGTGCCAAGCGCCAATGGCGCCAGTTCATCAAAGTGCCAAGCGCCAAAAGTGCGATGACACTTTCCATAACACAGTGGCAAGCGCCAGTGATGCCACAGAAAAAAGGCACCAAGCATAGGCGGTGCAAGGTTTTAATTTGCGCTTGTGACATTCACATTGGTCAAAATTTCACCTTGTGACACCTTTTTATCGGAGCCCTTATGTGAGGTTGGCAGCCAGCCAAACATTTCGAAATCACCATAAATATACCTAATTAAAATGAGCTACAGATAGGTATATAACCATGTAAATGGATGCAAATAGTGATAATATAGGTGAAAATTGTCAAAATGGAGCAAATCTTAGCGATTTATAGCTAATTTTAAGATTTCACCCTGGTTTGTACGATACACGCTTGTGAATGTGACAATGTGACAAAGAAATTTCCGCTTGTGACACCAAAAATTCCGCTTGTGACATTCACAAGCGTACAAGCACTTACGCCGCCTATGGCACCAAGCGACAAAAGCGCCATGGCAATTTTTGCTTTGGCGCTAGCGCTAGGCTCCAGCGCTATGGTTCTTTTACATCACTACAGTGGATATCACACTTACCTAGTATGGAAACCTACCATAACCCATTGAATAATGAAGCAAAAATTTTACAGTTTCCTCATCATGATCAACGATGGGTGAGTTTTCAAAAGAAACACTTTCCATATTTTGAGTTTTTCAGAAATGAAAATCTGTGTTTTCATAAAAAAATCTTGAGTTTCCATGTTCTACGTTCCAAGTATATCCACAAATTACGCATCAACAAAATGTCAGATATGACAGTTTACACAGTACAACAAAACACTTCAATGGATGTAAAGTGTATGGGAGGTTGTGGAATTGATTTGAACTGCAAGAATACTAAGTACCAAGTCTTGTGCATGCCTATCCATTGAAGCATTCAGGGTATCTGAAACTGAACTACTTAACCATCCCATCACAAAACACCTCATACTCATATTAAATTTCAACAAAAAATAGCATTGAAGAGAAGATGGTTTCATACGGAAACATCCACCGTATTTCTCCGTGTAAACCACCCCCCCCCCCATGCACAACACCCGGGTAGGGTATCAAAAATTTTTTTTTTTGGAAAACGGAAAGGTAGAAATTTTTTCACTTTACAGAAAACGGAAAGGTGAAAAAAAAATTTCTGCCGGAAAACGGAAAACGGAAAGGTAATAAAATTTCACTCCGCGGAAAACAGAAAACGGAAAGGTAAAAAAAATTATCGGCCAGAGAACGGAAAACGGAAAAATGAAATGCCGGAAAATGGAAAACAGAAAGCAAAATTTTCACGGAAACGGAAAAAAAATAAAGTGAAATTTGCACGGAAATGGACAAATTTGCAGAAGGAAAACCTGCTTGCAGGTTTGCCTGTTTGGCTTCATTGTGGTAGCTGTACATTCTGCAACGATGGATCATGCCAGTAACTTCACTTGAAGTTCAAGCTTAACTGAACCAACAAAAAATCATCAAAAGGTAGCAAAAAACACTACAACAACAATAAGAATTTAGCAAAATCAAACTTTGATGTAACTGAACAGTAAAAACTATACTCAGTGGACTGCAAAGTATGTGTCCAAAATTACAGATTTAGATACAGATAAAAGTTATGAACAACACAAGAACCTGGTAGTTAAAAACACCAAAGTGGAAAAAGATAAATTAAGATTGGAAAAATAATGGAAAAATGCCAGAAGATTGAAAAATGGCCTGGAAAAATGGAAACGGAAAGGTATAAAATTTTCAGCTGGAAAAACGGAAACGGAACGATACAAAATTTTCAGCTGCCGGAAAATGGAAAACGGAAAGGTAAAAAAAATTCCAGCTGCCAGAAAACGAAAAACGGAAAGGTAAAAAAATTTCAGCTGCCAGAAAACGGAAAACAGAAAGGTAAAAAATTTTCCTGCGGAAAAGCAGAAACGGAAATTTGACACCCTACACCCGGGGTGCTACACAGCTCTATATCACCTCTGGGGTGCTATGTTAGGTTGCAGAAACATCGCTCAATCTGAACTTGGTTGAATATTGTGCGTGGTGCCGCTCATTGTAATTCTGAGCACACATTTTTAAACTCCATATTTACCTGTTTTGATAATACCCCCATTAGCATTGAAAAAATCTCTGGGAGATTTATATTTAAAAAATCTCAGAAAATCTCAGAAAATATAAGATTTTCTGAGATTTATATTTTTTCCATGATTTTCCAGAGGGATTTAATTATATTTTCTTCTGATTGGGAAAATTTATTGAGAAAATCTCCCTATATTTGCCCATTTTCAGCTCAATTTCACGAGATCATGTGCTTTTTTGCCAATTTTCATCTATTTTTAACTACCATTATTACTATTACATCGAAATACCCCCATGGGGGTATATGATTTCGCCAGCAAAATTTTAGGGGTGTTAATTCGAGGGGTGGGGTTAATTCAAGGGGGATAATTCGACATATGACGGTATATATTTTCTTATATACCCATTTTTGGCTATTTTACCCCTAGTTGTTGTTTTTCCTCCCCTTTTTCTGTTCTATGGCATGAAAGAGCCAATAACAATGTCTATCTTAAATACAAATATCTGTACTAAAGTACTTTCAAACAAAAGACACATTAGAGTTAAAGTCCTTCAAACAAAAGACACAAACTATTATACACAAAAGAGAATACTGGTACTTTTTCAGAGAAAATTTAGATGTATTTACTTAGTACTCAAGTATATGCATTTTTGTGTAAATGTAAATATGTTTTAAACCCTCCTGAACCATACTGAACCCCTGCAGTCCCATGAAGACCCAGTACTCAAAAGTATGGGGCTGTACCAGAGGTCTACATTGGCACTGGAGGTTGCTGTTTACTTGTGCACCGGGTAAATTTGTGCACTGGGTTCTAGCTATTTTAACAACTAAAGAGTTAACAGCATGCTTTGGAAATATAGTTACCAAATTTTGGTGAAAAGGTTGTCTGATAAATTCTGTGGGGATCGTCACACATGAAAGCAATGTAGTCTTCTACAAGGACAAATGTACCTAAATCATATTTTTGTTTTTTATTCAGATACTACATGGTAGTACAGAGTGTGCTGTCAGTAGACAATATGCTGTTATCATACGTCATTGTGAATGAAAAGGTTTAACGACACATAATGTGCTTAATATCTACTCTCAATGGTTCAAACGCCTTGAAATATCGATTAAATCATACTTTAAGTTGAGAGATTTTATGAGATTTTTTTGAACTGCAAGAGATTTTCTCAGAGATTTAATTATATTTTTGAAAATGACCCAAGAGATTTAATTATATTTTTTTCTTGAGAGATTTTCTGAGATAATATTTAATTATATTTTCTCAAAATCGGTCGTTTTTTTCAATGCTAACCCCCATTAACCTAACACCCCGGTGTTATACAAGTTTTCAGAAAAGTTGTTGAAAAGTGCCCCCATTTTGTATAACACCTAGGTCGTTTACGCGAAGAAATATGGTAGTGCCCAATATCATGGGTATTGTCTTGAAGCAACATCCATGTATGTATACAGGGTGCGGCAATTCAGACCTACGCTCTTGATTTCGAATAACTTGTCACTGGCTGGTCGGATCAACATCAAATTTTAGGTCAACATAAACAACTAAATAGGAAAGGATCCATAATATTATGGCTGCGATAGCTCCACTCGTTCTCAAGTTATTCATGCAAACGCGTAAATGTCACTTTACCACCACCCCGTGATAGGTTTCAAATGGGATCCACTTTTCGGGACCCAGATCGGAATTGGGATTGTTTTTTTTCTTCAGTTTTGTTCTTTCTTTTGCGGCGTGCCAAAATGCGTGCACACCCGCCCGCCACTAATCCGCCTTACTGATAAGGAAATCGGCAGACACTTGCGTAATTGGTTGTAAAGCAAGGTGGTAGTAAAGCAACAATTTTTTTGTGTTTGCATGAATAACTTGAGAACGAGTGGAGCTATCGCAGCCATATTTTCAGCGATTATTTCATATTTAGTTGTTAAGGATGACCTGAAATTTAACGTTAATCCGACCACCCAGTGACAAGTTATTCGAAATCTAGAGCATAGGTCTAAATTGCCGCACCCAGTATACTCACATTGTTCAGTTCAAATCATGTGTCTGAAAAAAAACCAAAAAACATTTCTGTATTTTCTGTG
The DNA here is from genome assembly GCA_964036195.1 of Sphaerolaimus hirsutus. NCBI lineage: Eukaryota > Metazoa > Nematoda > Chromadorea > Monhysterida > Sphaerolaimidae > Sphaerolaimus > Sphaerolaimus hirsutus. The sequence goes on along the minus strand of OZ038450.1, from coordinate 24,399,466 downwards.
TTTCCATGTTTTGGTGTTCTTCAAAAAGAACTCATTTGAATTTCCATGTTTTTTCAAAATTGTTGAGTTTCCGTGTTTCTGTGTGAAACAAAACCATGGAAATTCAATGAGATTCCATATTTAATAGTTGTGTTTTTGCCATCATTACATAGGACTGAGTGGTGAAAAGTTTATCAACTTTTACCTGGCAAGGAAACACCAAGTATCAGCCCAATGCCAGCGAGCGAAATGCCCAGCACAGAGAATAAATCCATTGTCCCTCTGTCAAACAGAACCAACACATTATCATTGGCAATGTAAAAGCTGATGCCGATGTGTCCCTGCTTTGATAATTTGCTGTCCACCAGAGCCTGACAGAAAACAAATCATTTAAGTTGTAAATATTGAATACAGTACGGCTTGGAAAAAAACCCACAAATTTTTCTGTATTGATTATTCTTAACTTCAGCTACATTTTGTTGTACGTTATTTGATCAGCCTTGGCCAACGATGGGTAAGTTCTCCAAAAAAAAACACTTTCTGTGTTTTGAGTTTTTCAAAAATGAATACCTGTGTTTTGAGTTTTTTTCTTGAAAAAACTTGAGTAACTCTGTTTTTATTTCTGTGTTTTTTTGTAAAAACTCAAGTTTTTTGAGTTTTTTCGAAAAAAACTTGAGTTCTTTTACAAAAAATTCGAGTTTTCCCCCAAAAAAATTTTATTTACAGCATTTCGATCTGGAAACAGTGGTTTTCTTATAAAATATTGGTTTTGCACATGTTTTAACACCACATAACATTTGTTTATTCATTCAAGTGTCAAAAAAGTCCATAAAAATGTCCACAATGAGGACATCAACATCACAACACCAGCAACAAAATGCCCAGAAATGACAATTTACGCAGTACTCCAAAATTCTTCAATCATTGTGCACTGTATGGAAGACTACGGAATTGATTTGAACTACAACTACAATATTACCTCGAAATACCCCCGTGGGCATTATTATTTCATCAGAAAGTTTTGTAAGGATCATAGAAAATAGTAGGCATTTGCGTACCCAAAACAGGTTATAAATGCGTACAAACAGGATATATTTGAAATAAACATACCTAGCTACACAACCTAGTACAGTCTAATTATGTGTGGCTGCGATGCAAATTAGCAGTAATAAATACATCATGTACATTGGATACATGATGTACATCATCCCGGAGGGGGCTATTTCGAGGGGTGCGGGGCTTATTATTTCACCAGTCCATTTTGAGGGGAGTTAATTCAAGGGGGGTTAATTCAAGGTAATAGAGTATACTTAAATGTTGAAACTTAAATTGTCAAATCCACCATGAGATGTACATGCCATCTTGAATTTATTTTTTTTGTAAAATACCATTATAAAATATGAATACATTATGCACATAAATATTTACATACTATAGATGCTTATCTTATCTTGTTTAGTTTAACTGAATTAATGTGCATTCAACCGCTTTGCTGAAAAAAAACACAAAAACTTGAAAAACTTTTCTGTGTTTCCGTGTTTCTGTGTTTCTGTGTTCTCCAAAAAAAAAACTCATTTGAGTTTTGAGTTTTTCAAAATTTATGAGTTTCCGTGTTTCTGTGTAAAACAAAAACACAGAAACTCAATGAGTTTCTGTGTTCAATTTCTGTGTTTTTTCCATCGTTGGCCTTGGCACATTTTGTATCAACAGTTAGGCACTAAAAACACTATTACCAAGTGATGTGAAAAGCAGGGTTGGTTTTATAAAAATTCATTTTAGTAAAATTGTATAAAAATTGTATAAAAATGTGTTTTTATTTTAATTTTATTCTTCTTTCATTTTATTTCATTTTATTTTATTCCCAAAAGTCGTCAATAAAATAAAATGACCCATTTTACAAAACTTTTACATAAATTTTACAAAACTTTTACAAAAAATCAGAATCATGCATGCAAGGCCAGAAAAATTTCATCATTAGACATTATACATGAAAAACTTGTGACAAATTTTACCATTACTTTACTTACTTTACAAAAGTTGCATGCAGTAGGTATTGTTAGCTAGCAGCAAGTGTAAACTTACAAATTATTGATAACAATGGTTTGCATTTTTTAAAGGACTACTGTTGCCAGTGCGTGAGAAGTGAAATGGCAAAGGCGAAGTAAAAGAGCAAAGGCGAAGTCAGAAAGGCAGAAGGCGGCGGCTTGGCCTTTGTGCTTTTACTTTGTCTTTGCCATTTCACTTCTCACTTCTCATTTTGCGGAACTGGCCCCTGGACTGTGCTGGGCACATTTGTAAAATGTCATGCAAAGTGTCAATTGTCATGAAAAATGTAAAGTAGTGTCAATTGTCATGCAAAATGTCAATTGTCATGTCAAATGTCATGGAACATGTAAATTGTATAACCAAATCTTAGGTTTTTATATCCAAATCTTATGTTTATGTATCCACATTTGGATACATAATGGAAGATTTGGATATAAAACATAAGATTTGGATACAATTTGCTTGACAATTGGCACTTAAATTTATATTTGTCATGACAATTGACACTTTACTAGTTATTTGCCATGACAATTGACACTTGCATGGCATTTTACATGACATTTGAGACTTTGCAAAGCTTTGGGACCGCTCCAATTTCCACAAATAAACGGGTAGAAACTCAAGCAACAAGGAAAATATTTTACAAAAAATATGATTTTTTTACAATTTTACAAAAATAAGAATTTTTATACAGTTTTACAAACATTTTTACAAAAATTCAAATTTTATACAATTTTTATTTTTATTTTGAAATTTTCCATTATATTTTATTTTATTTTATTCTTAAATTTTCCATTTTTATTTTATTTTTTTATTATTTTTTTCTGTGATTTTGCCAACCCTGGTTAAAAGTGTCAGGACTTATGATGGAATGGTGCCATGGCGCTGGCGCCCTTTAATAGCGCGAAGGAGCGCCAGCGCCATGGCGCCATTGGCGCTTGGCGCCCTTTTCTGTGGCGCCATCTGGTGCCTGGTGCCATTATTTTGAATGGCGCCATGGCACCCTTGGCGCCATGTTTCTCTGGCACCAATTTGGCGCCCAGCACCATTGTTTTGGATGGCGCCAGAAATGGCATCAAGGTACTGGGATGAATGGTGTTATTTTCCATATTCAACAGCATTATCTGCTGAATGGTATCAGTTTAGGCGCTTTTTAACACATTTACCTTTGCAATTTTTTTGCTAGCATTGACATTTATACTACATAAACTGCAAATCTTTAAATATGCCGCAACTATTGAAAACATACATTAAATAACAGTCAATTACCTAAACTAAATAATTCCTAAACTAAAAGTTCCGGCGAAATATTAGACCCCCTGGAATAAACCTTGAATTAACCCCCCTCAAAATTTGCTGACAAAAAAATAAACCCCCTGGGCAAATTTCCAGGAAATCTGGTATTTACATTACATTGATGATAAAATGAGTTTTGTGTCTTTATACAATCAGAACAATCATTTATTTATAACACGTTGCTAATAATAAAATATTTGTTTATAATAAAAAAAACCTCGAATAACCCCCCTCGAATAAACCCCCCCCCTCAAATTTTGCTGGCGAAATAATAAACCCCCATGGGGGTATTTCGAGGTAATACATTACATTGAAAAATTCATTACCCCGGAAACGGCGACAGTGCATGCTGAGTTTTGGACACGATTGAGAGATGAATGAGTACTGGATTTACTTTTATGTATTCAATTTCATGGCAAAATTTTACACTTAAATTAATTCCAGCTTATATTTATACCTGGCTGAAACGCATTAGGATCGTCCAGGACAATCCAATGAGAGACTATGCTGAAACGGCAAAAACTTTTGGGACAACCCAATATCATCTAAAAGGGAAAGCAATTAGTGTGTCTTCTGATCAGGGTTGGTATATACAAATCATTTGTATACAAATTTTATAAAAATTGTATAAAAATGTATTTTATTTTTATTTTATTCTTGTTTCATTTTATTTTATTTTATTTTATTCCAAAAAAAATAATAAAATAATAAAATGGACCATTTTACAAAAATTTTACAAAAATTTTACAGAAATTTTACAAAAAATCAGAATCTTGCATGCAAGGTCAGAAAAATGTGATAATTAGACCTAAACATGAAAAACGTGTGACAAATTTTTTGTGTACTTTGCAAAAGTTGCATGCAGTAGGTATTGTTAGCTAGTTGCAAGTATTAAGTTACAATTATCGATAAGAATGGTTTGCATTTTCAGTAGAATGATTACTGGAGTGTGCTGGGTGCATTTGTAAAACATCATGCAAAGTGTCAATTGTCATGACAAATGTAGTAAAGAGTCAATTGGCATCTCAAATGTCAAGCAAAGTATAATTGTCATGACAGAGTGTAAATTGTGTATCTGAATCTTATGGTTTGCTATCCAAACCTTATATTTTGGTATTTAAATCTTATGTTTTTGTATCCAAATGTTCACATAAGATTTGGTTACAAAAACAACAAGATTTGGATACAAAAGATAAGAGTTGGATACAATTTGCTTTACAGTTTCCACTTTAATTTATATTTGTCATGACAATTGACACTTAACTTAATATTTTCATGAAAGTAGACACTTTCCATTCCATTTCATATGACATTTTGACACTTTACATGGCTTGGGACTGCCCCAGCTCCGCGAATGAACAGGTTGAACTATAAACAACAGAAAAAAATTTTACAAAAAAATATGAATTTTTATACAATTTTTACAAAAATATGAATTTGTATACAATTTTACAAAAACTTTAACAAAAATTCGAATTTTTATACAATTTTTATTTTTATTTTGAAATTTTCCATTTTATTTTATTTTATTTTATTCTTCAATTTTCCATTTTATTTTTATTTTATTTTTATTCTTTTCTGAGATTTTGCCAACCCTGCTTCTGATGCTCAACAGCAAGATCACTTCTGAAAAACATTTTTACACTTACATTTTCACGCTTTTTTCATGCTTTCCTAGGTATTTTAAAAACACCTTACACTTCAATATTTTTACTTAAAATTTGGAAAGTGTATTTATGCTTCCAAAATTATTTATGTATTTACACTTTGGAAATGTATTCCAAAAATACAGGTATTTTAACAACTCTGGTATAATGCACATGAAAAATTTTGCGCAATAGCAGAATACAAGAGTCTTTGACATAACAAATAAATTTTAATTATCAGAAAGTTATGTATCAGCTTATAACATGGACATTTTCTAGACATTCAGGAGTGGTTTGTATTTATGAGTAATGTCATAACCGTAAGGATTACAGGTGGTTTTAACGTCATTTTTATCAAAATGTAGGAAACCCAAACCTCTGTAATCCATAGGCTTATGACCTCGCTTGTACCAAACCATTCCCTTCATTGCACCACACAAGCTAGTGTTCACAGTTCCTCAATGAAAACAATGATTTTTTTGTTTTCAAAATGGTTTAATACTGAGTCAGAATCATCTCAAATGGCTACCATCTTTGTTTTTTTGTTAGTTTTCATGTTATGAAGTCATTATTGAATACTCCAGAAAAATGCTGCAGAAATTTTTTTTTTGCGGAATAAGTACGCATTTGTAGGACATGTGGTTAATGGCATGTGATGGAGAAAATTATACTCTATTGTTTGGTACATTTTGGTGATTCTTAGTGATCAGATACATTTTTTAACATAAATTTTGTTTTATATGTTAAAATATTTTTTTAATTCTATATTGCATTTTAGACATAGCCCTCTGGCATATATGAGTAGTTTTTCATTCTCTTTCATTTTGTTGTTGTGGGAATGAGCAATGTAGCTGCAATTTTTGCATACATTGATGAACACACACAAATTGTATAAAAATTTTATATATATTTTATTCATGTTTCATTTTATTTTATTCCAAAATGACATTAATAAAATAAAGAAACATTTTACAAAAATTTGACAATAATTGTACAAAAAATTTTACAAAAAATCAGAATCTTGCATGCAAGGCCAGAAAAATGTTTTCTTTAGACAAAAACATGAAAAAATTGTAGTGACAAAATTTTCCATTACTTTGTAAAAGTTGCATGCGGTAGGTATTTGTTAGTTAGCTGCAAAGTGTAACGTTACAAGTACTACTAAAGTGTGCTGGGCCCATTTGCACTGAGCAACTCAGGATTCCGGCAAGCACTGCAAGTGCAGGTGCCACTCCCAGATTCTGTAAAAAGTCAAATGTCATGCAAAGTGCCAAAAGTCATGTAAAATGCCATGCAAAATGGCAAATGTACATTTACAGTGCATTTTAAATGACTTTTGACACTTTGCATGACATTTGACATTTTACAGGGCACTTTAACTTTTTACTTCACAATTAACTTTTCACTTCTCATTTTACTTCACCAGGCACCAGTTCTGCAAATAGACAGGTAGAAACTCGACCAACATTTTTTTACATAAAATAACTGAATTTTTATACAATTTTACAAAAATATGTATTTTTATAAAATTTTACAAAAATTGTACAAAATTTGAATTTTTTACAAATTGTATTTTTATTTCAAAATTTTCCATTTTATTTTATTTTATTCTTCAATTTTCAATTTTATGTTCATTTTTTCCGAGATTTTGCCAACCGTGATCAAGAACCATGAGCACCATGGGTAAAGATGGCAAAAAAAATTCGAAAATTCATGAACATTTTCAAAAATTTTGGTACTTAAATTCAAAAACTGTTTGAAAAAGATTCTAATAGTACCTCAAAAAATTCAAAAACTACCCAAAAAAATTCAAAAATTCAAAAACTTAATTCTAAATTTGTAAACCATTTTGGGAAAAATTTTGAAAATTCAAAAACTCATTTAGAAAAAATACTTAAAAAATTAAATACTTTTTTCAGACAGTTTGCCATCATTATCATTTGAAATAATTACCACAAATAAAAACATATTTTTCCAACACTAATCACTAGTAATCGCAGGTACTTTTCATACCTGCTGTGTAAGCGGACGGAATTCAAGCTGTTCACATGGCTTTTTGCCATATTGCATCTGGACAGACTGCCAAAACTCTGCCCGCGTTGCATTGTCAATCCGCTTGTAAAGGTGTATTGCGGCAGCATCATCATGAACCATTGAATCACAATATTCATAAATCTCACAGATTGATTTAAGTTTACCATCATTCAACTCAGCATCACCTGCACGTGTAATGTCCATTGTTATATCAGCATTTACAAATTGCATTTTAACAATAATTACTGAGCTTGTATGATGATTAGTATTCGAAAAAATTACCGATTTTCAAAAAAATGTATATAAGAGTCAGTCCACGAGTCGATGGCCACTCCAGGAACAAAACTTGGACACCGGCAAAAAATTGCAAATTGCAAAAATGGTCCTAAGGTACTCCAATTAGGTTTCAAACGGGACCAGTTTTCGGGACCGGGACTGGGACCGGGACCAGAAATTTTCCAATGTCGGGACCAGGGTTGGTTTTATAAAAATTCATTTTAGTAAAATTGTATAAAAATTGTATAAAAATTTTATTTTATTTTAATTTTATTCTTGTTTCATTTTATTTTATTTTATTTTATTCCCAAAAGTCATTAATAAAATAAAATGACTCATTTTACAAAAATTTTACAAAAATTGGACAAAATTTTTACAAAAAATCAGAAACATGCATGCAAGGCCAGAAAAATGTTATAATTAGACCTTACATGAAAAACCTGTGACAAATTTTTCCCTTACTTTTCAAAAGTTGCATGCAATATGTATTGTTAGCTAGCTGCAAGTGTAAAGTTACAATTATTGATAAGAATGGTTTGCATTTTCAGAGGAAGGACTACTGGAGCGTGCTGGGCACATTTGTAAAATGTCATGCAAAGTGTCAATTGTCATGACAAATGTAAAGTAAAGTATCAATTGTCATGCAAAATGTCAAGTGTCATGTAAAATTTCAAGCAAAGTGGCAATTGTCATGACAAATGTCATGCAAAGTGTAAATTGTGTATCCAAATCTTGTGTTTTTGTATCCATAGTATGTTTTATATCCAAATCTTATGTTTTTGTATCCAAATGTTCACATAAAGTTTTGGAGTTAACAACAACATAATTTGGATACAAAACATAAGATTTCAAAATAAAACATGAGATTTGAACACAATTTGCTTGACAATTGATACTTTAATTTTTACATGTCATGACAATTTACACTGTACTTTACATTTGTCATAACAATTGACACTTTGCATGACATTTTACATGACATTTGACACTTAACAATGCTTGGGACGCCCCCCAGATCCATGAATAAATAGGTAGAGACTCGAGCAATGAGACAAAATTTTACAAAAAATATGAATTTTTATACAATTTTACAAAAATATGAATTTTTATACAATTTTACAAAAATTTTACAAAAATATGAATTTTTATACAATTTTACAAAAATTTTACAAAAATTCAAATTTTTATACAATTTTTATTTTTATTCTTAAATTTTCCATTTTATTTTATTTTATTTTATTCTTGAATATTCCATTTTATTTTTATTTTATTTTTATTTTTTTCTGAGATTTTGCCAACCCTGGTCGGGACCAGGACCGGGAATGGGACTGGGTGGTTGGGACCGGGACTGGGACCAGGAATTTTTGAATGTCAGGACTGGGACCGGGACCGGGACTGGGGTGTCGAGACTGGGACTGGGATTGTCGGGACCGGGACTGGGACTGGGTCATTAGAAATGTATTTTTTGACAAACTACTACCGCTTGTCTTGTATACCTATATTTGTTGACTCGCAACTATATTTAGACGTGTTTGAAAAAAATTTTGTAGAAGGGATGGAAAAAAAACAACATTTTTTCCATCACTTATCATCAAAGTCGGGAACACTGAAAAATTCCGGGACTGGGACCAGGACTGGGGTGTCGGGACCGGGACCGGGACTGACTTTTTGCTGAACTGGGTACCGGGACCACGGTCCCATTTGAACCCTAACTCCAATGGGTCCACGGAGTTATGAAATACATGCAAAATTTTCATAATTATATATATCACATATATTTGAAAGTGGAAATTTCCAAAATTGGACATTTCTGACATTATTCAGTGTTTGGCACCCAACTATAAAGGTACAATAGCTACATTTTATACCATTGAGAAGCCCAGACTGTCCTCTATCAGAATCCACAGCCCGCTAAAGCATGTTCAGCGACCATTTTATACCTCAGAAATGGAAACGTGCTGGCAGAGGGGAGTCCACCTGATTCTTTTGAGATTCACACCTTAACAGTCACCGCGGAAAGGGGGTAGACACATGGTTGCGGAGCTAAGAATTTGCTCTTTCAGAAACCACAGATTTTTTGGGGGGTTCCCTTCAGGTCACATATACCAAAGAAATGAAAACGTGCCGGCAGGAGATGGAATGGCCACTTCTATCGTTATTCACGCCTTAACAGTTGCTGCGGAAAGGGGGTAGACACACACAGTTGCGAAGGTAAGAATTTGCTCTTTCAGAAACCACAGATTTTTTGGGGGGTTCCCCCCAGGTCACATATACCTAAGAAACGAAAATGTGCCAGCAGGACATGGAATGGCTGCATCTATCGCAATTCACCCTTAACAGTCGCTGCGGAAAGGGGGTAGACACACGTGGTTGCGAAGCTAAGAATGTGCTCTTACAGAAACCATAGACTTTTTGGGGGGTTCCCCTCAGGTCACATATACCTTAGAAACCAAAACGTGCCAGCAGGGGATGGGATGGTTTCCTGAGATGAACCCCCCAAAAAAGTATTTGGTTTCTGAAAGAGCACATTCTTAGCTTCGCGACCGTGTGTGTCTACCCCCTTTCCGTAGCAACCATTTAGGCATGAATCGCGATAGAAGCGGCCATTCACAGGGAATAGTACCTTGCTGACAACTCGCTACCAGCTCGCTTGCCAAACAGCAAAAATCAGGCCTAGCTCGCTGACAACGTTTTTGCACCTCGCTGCCAGCTCGCTGACATGTTTTTTAAATGCTGTAATGTGTTTATTAAATAGGTGCTTTCAGTAAGCTGACAGCTCGCTGCCAACTACACTGCAGCCTTTTACAGCTAGCTGCCAGCTCGCTGCCGCACGCTGACAACTCGCTGCCAGCTCGCTGCCGCACGCTGCCAGCTCGCTGCCAAGTGTAAACAACTGCTTGTCAGCTTGTTGTCTCCTAGCTGGCAGCGAGTTGTCAGTGAGGTACTATTCCCTGTGATTTCGATCCCCTGCTGACACGTTTTGGTTTCTTATGTAGCTTCCCAACCAGGTGTGTCTACCTTCTTTCCGCAGCAACCATTAAGGTGTGAATCTCGATACCAAGGGCCATCCCATCACCTGTCAGCCTGTTTTGGTTTCTTAGGTATATGTGACCTGAGGGGAACCCCCCAAAAATCTGTGGTTTCTGAAAGAGCACATTCTTAGCTTCCCAACCAGGTGTCTACACCCTTTCCACAGCAACCGTTAAGGCATTAATCTCCATACCAGAGGCCATCCCATCCCCTGCTGGCACGTTTTCATTTCTTAATTATATGTGACCTGAGGGGAACCCCCCCCCCAAAAAAAAAAAGTCTGTGGTTTCTGAAAGAGCACATTCTTAGCTTCCCAACCAGGTGTGTCTACCTTCTTTCCGCAGCAACCGTTAAGGTGTGAATCTTGATACCAAGGGCCATCCCATCACCTGTCAGCCTGTTTTGGTTTCTTAGGTATATGTGACCTTAGGGGAACCCCCTCAAAAAAGTATGTGGTTTCTGAAAGAGCACATTCTTAGCTTCACGACTGTCTGTGTCTACCCCATTTCCGCAGGGACCATTAAGGTGTGAATTGCAATAGAAGCAGCCATTTCCATCCCCTGCTGACACGTTTTGATTTCTTAGGTATATGTGACCTGAGGGGAACACCCCCAAAAAAGTCTGTGGTTTCTGAAAGAGCACATTTTTAGCTTCCCAACCAGGTGTGTCTACCTTCTTTCCGCAGCAACCATTAAGGTGTGCATCTCGATACCAAGGGCCATCCCATCACCTGTCAGCCTGTTGTGGTTTCTTAGGTATATGTGACCTGAGGGGAACCCCCCAAAAAATCTGTGATTTCTGAAAGAGCACATTCTTAGCTTCCCAACCAGATGTCTACCCCCTTTCTGCAGCAACTGTTAAGGCATTAATCTCCATACCAGAGGCCATCCCATCCCCTGCTGGCACATTTTCATTTCTTAGGTATATGTGACCTGAGGGGAACCACCCAAAAAATCTGTGGTTTCTGAAAGAGCAAATTCTTAGCTTTGCAACCATGTGTGTCTACCCCCTCTCCGCAGCGACTGTTAAGGCGTTAATTAAATTGTCTGATGTCACCATTCAATGTTAAAATGCTTGATTATGCTATATATAATGGGAAATTGAAAAATGAAATATGATTATTTATCAGTGCTATATAGGCAACACTTTAAGAAAATAAATTTTTTTGGGTGTGTCCAAGTTCTACTCATGGACTGACTCATAAATATATCACTCAACATTTTGAAAAAATATAAATGTATGTAAATCTCTCCAGCTTTTCAGAAAATATATATAAATTACTGATAAAATCACTCTAAGCTAAAAAAGTCTCAAAAATAACACAGAATTTATCTTGATTCAAAGCGATATATTGGACTTTATTTACCATTTACAAGCAGAAAAAACATACCATATATCCTTGAATAAGTCCCCCAGGGAGTTATTTTTTCATCAGCATTTTTGAGGGAGGTCTTATTCAAGGGGAGCAGTTATTCAAGGGGGAAATTGTTCGATACAGATAATCGATACAAGGGGGAAGCCCAGTGCGCAGATACAACCACCACGCACATCAACCCGTTACACACAGCATCAGCCCGGTACACACAGCATCAGCCATGTGTGTACCAGGCAGATGTGCATGGTGGGTACAATTTTGTGTGTAACTGGCATATGTGCACAACAGGCATTTGTGCGTACAAGTGCAGACCCGCATTAAACAATATGGGATTATAGTGCAAAGAAAAACATAACTTACTCCAGTAATGAAAGTACTGCTCACCCAGCATTTCACCATAATCTCCATTACCGAGAATGCTCACGTAGCTTTTCATGTGGGCCCATTCGTTCAGTTCAACAGCAACCAAAATGTCTTCAGGAAAATTTGGTATCTGTATCATGGAAAGAAAGCTACTCTTCAAACTGTAAAATATGTGAAACAATTGAGGCGTCGAATTCTAAAAGTAGACACGTCCAAATTTGGAAAATTTGAGTTAACCCCGTGAAAATTATCTGGGGATGGTCCCTCTCATTTTTCAAAATTTTCCATAAATTTTTCTACTTCACATTCCCCTATACGACCATGCCAAATTTGACCATTTTGGGGGAAAATGGAGAAAATTTGGGCAAGAAGTCGACAATTACGCCTAGTTTTTGGGCAAAAAGTCGACAAGTCCACCTTGTGCAGCCTTTTTTGTTGGGACAAAAAAAGCAATAAATGTGTTAAGTCCGCTATGGGCAGTGATTTCTAAAAGTCAACAAGTACAAAAATAGCCCATAAGGCAATTTTTTTCAAGCTGGGAACAAAAATGTTTGCAAGTGCAAGAAGTCGACAAGTCCACTCCCCTGCCCATAAAATTTTTTTGGGCAAGAAGTTGACAAGTCCATGCCTGATTAGAGAAAGTCGACAAGTCCATTTCATAAATGCAAGAAGTCGACAAGTCCACTTTTGTTTACTGAACATTGTTTGTAAAAGTAGCGCCATTTCCATGGCGTTGGCGCCATTTTTATGGAGTGACACTATTGACTCCAAAATAGCGACATTTCCATGGCGTTGGCACCATTTTTATGGAGTGGCCCTATTGACTCCAAAGTCACGCCATAGCCATGGCATTGGCGCCATTTTTATGGAGTGGTGATGTCAACTCCAAAATAGCGCCATTTCCATGGTGTTTGTGCCATTTTTATGGAGTGGTGCTGTTGACTCCAAAGTAGCGCCATTTCCATGGTGTTGGCACAATTTTTATGGAGTGGCACTATCAACTCCAAAATAGCGCCATTTCCATGGTGTTGGTGCCATTTTTATGGAGTGTTGCTGTTAGCTCCAAAGTAGTGCCATTTCCATGGCATTGGCGCCATTTTTATGGAGTGGCACTACACTTTAAAAAAAAAAAATTTATAATTTTTTAAAATATTTTTTTCAACATTTTTTTTATTAATTTTTTTAATTTTTTTTATTTATTTTTTTTTTAAATTTTTTATTTTTATTTTTTTTTTTTTTTCAAATTTGTTTTTGTTTCAATTTTTTTTAAATTTTTTTATTATTATTTTTTTAAATTTTTTTTCCAATTTTTTTTTTCTTCAACATGATGTAAATGACACTATTTTGGAGTCGAAAAATTTAAGAATTTCTAAAAATATATATTTTTTAATTTTATAAAAAAAAAGAAAAACAAATTTAAATTTTTTTTTTGAAAAAAAAACGAAGAAAAAAAAGAATTTAAAACAAGTTGAATTTAAATTTTAAAAAATAAATAAAAAATTAATGCAAAAAAATATTTTTATAAAAAAAGTTAAAATGGTGCAAGTATGGAAATGGCACTACTTTGGAGTTGATAGCACCACTACATGAAAATGGTGACAATGCCATGGAAATGGTGCTATTTTGGAGTTGATAGCACCACTCCATAAAAAAAACTTCTAAAAATATTTTCAAAAAATTTAACAAATTAAAATTTTATTTATAAAAATTAAAAAACAATAAAAAAGAAAAAAAATTATTGAAAAAATTTTGAAAAAAAAGAACAAAATTAATAAAAAAATTCAAAAAAAAATTTTTGAAAAAAAGAAGAAAAAAAATTTATTAAAAATTTATTTGAAAAAAAGTTATAAAAAAAAAAGAAAAAAAGTTTTTGAAAAAAAAGAAAAAATAAGAATAAAAAAAATTACAAAAAAAAATTTTCAAAGAAAAAATTTGAAGAAATTTTTTTTTTAAAAATTAATAAAAAAAGAAAAATTAAAAAAACAAACATTTTAAAAAAAAAAATTTAAAAAAAAAATTTGAAAAAATTTTTATAAAAAAATGTGAAAAAATTTTTTTGAAAATTTTGGAGTCGATAGCACCACTCCATAAAAATGGTGCCAACGCCATGGAAATGGCGCTATTTTGGAGTTGATAGCGCCACTCCATAAAAATTAAATTGAATTCTAAAAATGACAGCAACCCTCTGGATTCAAAAATTTAATTGAATTTTTTAATGTTATATTATTTTTTACATATTTTTTATAAATTTTTTGTTATTTTGTGTTATATTTTTTTATTGTTTTATACTTTATTGCTTCACCAAGCATGCCAGCGCTTCCACACACATCACGAAAATCTGCATGAAGGCCTTCACGCTTCCTTCCATGGTGCTCCCACACACATGTATGCGTGGGGGAAGCGTGTGGAAGCGCCAGTGCAGTGAAGTGTCTTCCACACGTTTGGATGCGCGTGAAGCGCGCGGTGAAGCTAGGTGAAGCGTGTGGAAGACACTTCACCCAGATTTTCGTGATGTTGGTGGAAGCGTGTGGAAGCGTGTGGAAGCGCGCCGCTTCACGCGCATCCAGCCCGCTTCCACACGCTTCACGGATCCATTTTTTGCTGTTACAGTGGTTGTGGGATGTGGTGGAAAAAGTGCCACAGCAATATCGTGACAAGCGTCAAAAGTACATGGCGCTTTTGTTAACCGCAGCACCAAGTGCCAATGGCACGATGGCAAAATGGCGCCTGATGGCTGAAGAGCCACGGCACTTTTTGCTTTTGCAATATTTTGCTGTGGCACCATTAATGATGCCAAACCCTTTGGAAAAAAGTATTTAAATCTTCAAGTGTTTTTTCTAAAATGCCTGCATGTGCCCAAATATTGGAAACATACATACCAGGCACATGCAGGGCACATACTGTATGTGCCCCTCCCAGCATAGGCGGCATAAGTGCTTGTGCGCTTGTGAACGTCACAAGCGGAATTTTTGGTGTCACAAGCAGAAATTTCGCTGTCATATTGTGACATTCACAAGCGTGTATTGTACAAACAAGCGCGAAAAGCTCAAAATTAGCTCAAAATTGGTAAAATTTGCTATATTTTGTCAATATTCACATTTATTATCACTATTTTCATGTACCATATTTCCTCGAAATACCTCCTGGGGGGTGATTGTTTCATAGTGGTCCCGAGAGGGGGGGGGGGGTTAAACGAGGGGGTGGGTATTTCGAGGGGGGGGGGTTATTATTTCACAAGAAAAATTTTCAAATCCCAGTACGAAATTGTCGTCTGAAACGTACGCAGACGTCAAAAAATACAACAAAAACCGCCATTTATAAGGTTATGTAGACTAATATTAGTACATAGATGGTATAAACACTGTTCTAACGTGATTCCGACATTGTTTTAACGTGTGTTCTGCACTACGCAGAACACAAACTGCAGCATTTGTCATGTACGTTCCCTTTACACTCAATCTGGGGGGGTATTTCGAGGGGGGGGGTGATTGTTTCATAGTGGTCTCGAGAGTAGTGATGGAAAAGCGCCATGGCGCTGGCGCCTGGCGCTAGCGCCAAAGCAAAAAGCGCCATGGCGCTTTTGGCGCTTGGCGCTAAAACGCTCTGGCGCCATTGGCGCTTGGCGCTAGGGTCTGAGAAAGCGCCATGGCGCTTTTGGCGCTTGGCGCCCTTTTCTGGTGGCGCTATTGGCGCCTGGCGCTGGCATTTTAAATGGCGCCAAAAAAGCGCCAACCATGTTAATAAAAAAATTGTTTTAATACGGTGAAATCGACATTGTGAGGCAACTGAATAAATATTGATTAATATAAGGGTAGACTTTATATATTTAAATACCGTATTACCTCGAATTAACCCCCCCCTTGAATTAACCCCCCCCCCTCGAAATACCCCCCCTAAAATTCGGCTGAGGAAATAATAAACCCCCCCCTCGAAATACCCCCCTAAAATTGAGTGTAACGTGAACGTACATGACAAATACCGCAGTTTGTGATCTGTACAATGCAGAACACATGTTGAAACTGATGATTAAGTGACGTTAATACGGGTTTTGGTGTATATACAGTTATATATGCCTATAAACACATATACATCTATGTAATTGTTCGATTTTTCTACGTCTGCGTATGGGGAATTTCCGAAAATTTCTGGCGAAATAATAGACCCCCCCCCTCGAATAAACCCCCCCCTCGAATTATCCCCCCCTCAAATTTTGCTGGCGAAATAATAAACCCCCTGGGGGTATTTCGAGGTAATACGGTAGATGCATTTACATTCAATAAAAGCAGAGGTGTTATAATCGCGGTAAATCCCCTTTTGTGCTTTGCTCCTAATTCTTTCTTGCAGGGGTTCAGTCTGCAGCTATCTATCTATTCCCGGGGCGCTCAGCTATCTATCTAACCTGAGGCTAAATTTTTGGCTACTATCCCTCGAGCCCCCCACCCCCCACCCCAAATCGACCAAGATATGTACCTCTCCAGAGCGATTATTTCGAGAAGTTTTGCCCCGATTTAGTGGTTGTTTGAATGGGCAAAAAAGTTCAATAGACTACTATGACTTCAGCGGTACGTCACTCACAGTTATGCACTCATTTTTCTACCATCAAATTGAAGAAGAATTTTTTTGGCGCTGGCGCTATTGGCGCTTGGCGCCGAAAGCCTGGCGCTTTTTCCATCACTAAACGTAACACAGTAAGTGTTTTGAACATCTGTTATGCATTTCCCGGACCACAAATACATAGTGCCCATTTTGAGGGGGGGTATTTCGAGGGGGGTATTTTGAGGAAATACGGTATCTCATCATTGTTTGCATTAGGTAGATAATTATCATTTGTACTAGTTGTCACACTCGATGTTGTTGTTGCTGGTGAGCATGTAGTGTTAAAAACATGAATATATTGGATAGAAATCAGTGTTTGACCCATTGAAAGGTGAAAAAATGTTATTTTCCATAGCACAATGGCATAAATGCTTTTACGTTTTTTTTTGTGTTTACCTTTTTTATGTATTCCTTGGTATTTTTAAAATACCTTCCTTATGTATTAGTATTTATACTTTTAATTTGGAAAAGCTACCGTATTTCCTCGAAATACCCCCCGGGGGGTGATTGTTTCATAGTGGTCCCCAGAGGGGGGGGTTAAACGAGGGGGTGGGTATTTCGAGGGGGGGGTTATTATTTCACAAGAAAAATTTTCAAATCCCAGTACAAAATTGTCGTCTGAAACGTACGCAGACGTCGAAAAATACAACAATAACCGCCATTTATAAGGTTATGTAGACTAATATTAGTACATAGATGGTATAAACACTGTTCTAACGTGATTCCGACATTGTTTTAACGTGTATTCTGCACTACGCAGAACACAAACTGCAGCATTTGTCATGTACGTTCCCTTTACACTCAATCTGGGGGGGGGTATTTCGAGGGGGGGGTGATTGTTTCATAGTGGTGTCGAGAGGGGGGGTCAAACGAGGGGGGGGGGGTATTTCGAGGGGGGGTATTTCGAGGAAATACGGTATTTACATTTACGTCACGTTTTCCAAAAATACCAGTATTTTCACAACACTGCTTACCGGTGTCCTTATAGAAACTGGGTCCTTGCAGCATCTTCCTGTGTGTGCAATATTTGTCATTTTTATGTCGTCTTAAAAGAGAATGATGTTACAGGCTGATTTTCTGGCCGTTCGATGACAAACAAATATTGATGAGACACAAATATTGATGAGAACTATTGATCATGTCAAAGGAAGAAACGTAGAGCTGACTGCCAATAGAACGGAGCTGGGGGGGGGGGCGGGGAGCCACCCCCCCCCCCGCCTTTCTGGGTTGTGCATTGGAAATGCTGGGAATGGCAATTTTCGGTACCATTTTTAAACATGCTGTGCTTTTTGACAGCCTCGAATTCTGTGAAAATGATTGAAATGTTTCCATGTCACTGTACATATTTATATGTATGTAAATTACATGCACATATTTATAGCGGTCGTCGGTGCCAATGCTGTTACCAATGGGTCCATAGCATGGCACCTATACTCCACGAACTTGATACTGTGCACTCGCACTGATTTATGTCTCACGTTGGAAGCGTGCCAATGATAATTAAAGCATGCGATTCTTGTAAAAAATGTAAAAATTCATTGTTGTGAATACGTTTATGATTAATGTTATAAAGCCGGAATTACAGCTCAGCGGTGTTTGACGTGAAATGATGGCGTCGTACAAATTGATTACATCAAAATAGACAAAGGTACATCATTGAAATTTCAGAATTAGATAGTTCTAGTAATTGTGTGTAATTTCCCAAAAACATTTTATCAAATAATCATTATTTAAGTAGTTATTAATTAAACGTCAAAATTTTTTGGTGACGTAAAATGTTTGATGTGAAATGTTGACGTCGAATGTGTAAATTTTGACATGCAATTAATAACTTATTAAATAAAAATTATTTGTTTAGGACATTACACACAATTACTAGAACTATCAAATTCTGAAATTTCAACGCTGTACCCATGTCTATTTTGATGTAATCAATTTTACGATTTCATCATTTCACGTCAAACGCTGCTGAGCTGTAATTCCGGCTTAACATAAATGAATTTTCTCAACTTTTTATGAAAGTTGTGTGCGTTAAACACCATTGGCACACTTCCAATGAGAACTGGAACGTGTAAAGCAACTGAAGTATACAAATGGCGTGAGCCATGGCGCAACTGAGGCGTCTAGTTCCATACGTTGGTAAAGACCAAAGTTAAAAAAATTAGTTGAGAGCAGATCTGATATACACTACCGTGCATAATAGTGCGGAATGTGGTACCACACATTGTTCTGGTGACACTCCAACGCAGAAAGGCATGGCTGTCAAGTAAATAGACATTCGTTTGATGCACATGGGTGCTGACAACACGTGTACAAAAAATAAATTTTCTATCTTACTCATGAGCCATTCTAAAACAAACGATTTGCACACACCTCATTTTGTTCATCGTGCATAATAGTCCGGAAAATGTCACGAAAGGTATTCTAAGTCAAAATTTTTTTTGTAAAAAGCGAATGTTTTGATGGAGGGCATGATTCACAACATGAATGCCAGAAAATATCACCCTTTTTACTCTCAGGTAATGATTTTTAAGAAAAATGTTCACAATCGAGTTCTATCACCTGGTAGCAATTGCTACAAATAGATGAATGGGGCACTATAATTTGTTCACAAGCAGCTTTATAATGAACATTATATGTTGTGCAGAATGTAGATTTCATCTAAAAATGATGAAACGGGGCTAATAAGTGATTTGAACTATAAATAAGCCCCCACACAAAGCTGCACTCACAAGGCACTGACACTACAACACGAAAACTGACATACAGACCATGTACAACCAGACATAGCTAATATGGGACTGGTGCACAATATAGAGCATTCTTAAGGGTACTTGACCATATAACTCACAAAGTTCATATGAGTCTAGTACAATCATGTTCTTAAGCCAAATGAATATGTAGAAATTTTTTACATTTTCAGGAACAAATTTGATGAATCTGATCATCATATTTTTTGGCCTAAGAACAAATATTTTCTGGTCATCAAGATACACTGTAGGTACTGTATCAAGGTACTCCCAAGTGTCTTCTAAATGATAAACAATTCAAAACATCAATGTGCAGTTTGAAGATGTAATCCAACTTGTATATTACTGACCCATACCATGGAAACAGGCTAAGCTAAGCATTGTCACTTTCATTTTGCTTTATCCTTCAATATTAGATATAACATAAATATGGGAATGTTTATTTAAATTTTATATTGCGAATCATTCCCTCCATCAAAACATTAGCTTTTGAACGAAAAATTTTTGACTTAGAATACCTTTCGTGACGTTTTCCGGACTATTATGCACGATGAACAAAATGAGGTGTGTGCAAATCGTTTGTTCTAGAATGGCTCATCAGTGAGATAGAAAATAAATTTTTTGCATGAGTGTTGTCAGCACCCACGTGCATCAAACGAATGCCTATTTACTTGGCAGCCATGCCTTTCTGCGTTGGAGTGTCACCAGAACAATGTGTGGTACCACATTCCGCACTATTATGCACGGTAGTGTACATGGTCCGGCTGAAAAGTCCCCGGGCAGTGCTCGCCATTCGCGCTAGAGGTAAGGTACGGTCATAAAATTTTGACAGGTTAAGATATCAGGTGTTTTGAGTTTTCACCCAAAATTTCACCTCTCTAGCTCCACCCACTGAGGAACTGTGGGGGTTACAATTTCGGTCATTTTGTACTGATGTACAAATGGTGCTCTAGCTCAATGCTGCTTTCAGTTATGATCATGAAACTTTGGCTAGTGTAAACCACCAGTGCTGGCAATGTGCTGATAGTATTCAATATTCAACACTTTCATACACATTATTGCTTGCAGAATTAATATGCAGATCAGGGTGAAACGTGGGAACTGTGATGGATGTTTTTGGTGATCATCTGAGATCATGTTGTATTGCAGTGATTTTAATGTTGTTTTGTAATGTGCAGTAAATGAATTATGTTGATAAAATTTCCCTATGTTTTATTACTAATGTGTAGTGGATTCATTACCTGTGTTCAACAGCAGTGAGTAGACTCCAAGGGGGGCTATTTTGAGAAGGAGGGGCAGAATGATGAATTTGGTAGTGAGAGTAGTGACAGTAATGACAATATGGTGTGAATGACCATTTTTGGGGTCCCCATAAAAATGCGCTTCGAAAATATATATAATATGTGGGGGGGTGCGAAATTCAATTTTGAGATATGGGGGGTCGAAAAAAGCAAAAAAATCGCAAAATACACTTTTTGAAATTTTAAAAGTACCGATCTACAAGCTTTTTCAGCTTTTGTGTCTTTAAAAGTACCGATCTACACACTTTTTTCAAAATTGTTCTTTTAAATGTACTGATCTGCACATAATTTTTTGTGCTTCTAAAAGTACCGATGTCAGATTGCTGTCCGGTTGCGCAAAACCTCATTTTGTGCTTTTTTTTATGGGTAAAAGTACCGATCTACAGCTTTCTGATTTTGTGCTTTAAAAAATACTGATCTACAAATTTTTCAAATTTGAGTTAGGACCACTTTTGGGGTCCCCATAAAAATGCACTTCAAAAATATATATAATATGTGGGGGGTGCAAAATTCAATTTTGAGATATGGGGGGTCGAAAAAAGCAAAAAATTGCAGCATACAGTTTTTGAAATTTTACAAAGTACCGATCTACAAGCTTTTTCAGCTTTTGTGTCTTTAAAAGTACTGATCTACACACTTTTTACAAAATTGTCCTTTAAAAAGTACTGATCTGCACATTATTTTTTGTGCTTCTAAAAGTACCAATGTCAGATCGGTGTCCGGTTGCGCAAAAACTCATTTTGTGCTTTTTTATTATGGGTAAAAGTACCGATCTACAGCGTTCTGATTTTGTGCTTTAAAAAATACCGATCTACACGCTATTACCAATTAGTTCCTTTAAAATGTACTGTACTACAAAAATACAATTCCCTAAATTTTATATAAATAGCTAGTGTTATGTGTATAATCAATGATTATACCCATGCATGTGGATACCCAACAATATGGCCGAAATACCCTTACCCAAAATTCTCATACCCAATACCCATGTATGGGTATTGCATGCTCCAAACTTTCAATCGCGATTATCTCAAAATCGATTTTTTGTCGATCGGTACTTTTAGAAGCACACCCTTCATATGGACTAGGCTTATGATATCATAGCGAATGTCGGTTAGTGCTGGCACATTGCCAACACAGGTGGCTTACACTAATCAAAGTTTCGAGATCACAACATAAAGCAGCATTGAGCTAGAGCACCATTTGTACATCAGTACAAAATGACTGAAATTGTAACCCCCACAGTTCCGCAGTGGGTGAAGCTAGAGGGGTGAAATTTTGGGTGAAAACTCATAACACCTGTTGTCTTAAGCTGTCAAAATTTTATGACTGTAGCTTAACCCTAGCGCGAATGGCGAGCACTGCCCGGGGACTTTTCAGCCCGACCATGTACATGTATGTATATATTTGTTCAGTATAGAAAAACAATTCTGCAATATATAACATGGTTCCGGAGATAGAGACACTGATTTTTGAAAAAAATGAAAAAAATCATCCGAATGTTGGTATCTCCAACTTGAAATCGATAAAATTTGCTTTAATGTTGGTTTCTCCAAAAAAGCCAACATTTATTTCACTCAAAACTTGGTATCTCCACTGCCAGAAATCTTTTCCGAATTACAGTATAGATTTGTATGAATTTGACAAAATCCCCATACAAAGTCATCCGAACTAGGGTTTGAAATATGAACTGTTTTTGTTTTTTTAATCACTCGAATTTTGGTATCTCCAAAAAATCTTTTTCCGAATGTTTGTATCTCCAAAAATCTTTTTTCGGATGTTGGTTGGTATCTCCACTCATTGATTTACTCTTAAATAGGCCAAATTTCATAAATATTTTATTTTTCAGGGTAAAAGTGAAATTTTGTTGTTTTTTTTGTAAATGTTTTATTTTGCATGTGTAAAATCATAATTTCAATATTTGCAAATATTTATTTTGTGCATGTAAAATTGAAATTCTATTTTTGTAAATATGTTATTATGGCGCTGCACACACTTGTTTACTGACACCCTGTAAACTCAACTTTGAGGACTCACAAATCAGCTTTGAATGTTACTGTGTTTGATTTTTAGTTTACCATGTAATCTCTGTCAACTGACGATTACAAGGTTAACTTACAATCAAACACAAATAGATTTAAAACTGATTTATGAGTATTAAGTTAAGTTTATGGGGTGTCAGTAAACCAGGTGTGTGGCAACTTTGTGCATAAAATTAAAAATTTCGATCTTTGTAAATATTTCATTTTGCACATGCAAAATAAAAATTTAGGTTTTTTAAATATTTAATTTTGTGCATGCAAAATCGAAATTTCAATTTTGATAAATACGTGATTTTGCACATGCAAAACCGAAATTTCGATGTTGCATGTGCAAAGGCAAATGTATACAAAAATTTAAATTTCAATTCTGCATGTGCAAAATCAAATATTTACAAAAATCAAAGTTTTGGTTTTACAAGTGCAAAATAAAATATTTTGGAGGGAACTTGTCCAGCATATGTATACTATTAGGTATGCCATTCATGTGAACACTGAAAAGATGGGGGGTCTGCTTGGATGAATCATTTATCGATTGCGGTCTGGCGTCTTTGTCAGCTAGTGTGTGTAGGCCCTTCCATCCTATTATAATGTTTGATTTGAGTAAAGAATTTTATATTTTATCATGAAGAAAATCAATCACCAATGAACAGGGTTGGTTTTATAAAAATTCATTTTAGTAAAATTGTATAAAAATTGTATAAAAATTTTATTTTATTTTAATTTTATTCTTGTTTCATTTTATTTTATTTTATTTTATTCCCAAAAGTCATTAATAAAATAAAATGACACTATTTTACAAAAATTTTACAAAAATTTTACAAAAATTTTACAAAAAATCGAAATCATGCATGCAAAACCAGAAAAATGTTACAATTAGACCTATACATGAAAAACCGTGACAAATTTACCCCTTACTTTTCAAAATGGTTGTTTACCCCGTATTGTTAGCTGGCTGCAAGTGTTTAGTTACAATTATTGATAAAAATGGTGAGCATTTTCAGTAGAAGGACTACTGGAGTGTACTGGGCACATTTGTGAAATGTCATGCAAAGTGTCAATTGTCATGACAAACATAAAGTAAAGTGTCAATTCTCATGCAAAATGTCAAGTGTCATGTCAAATTTCAAGCAAAGTGGCAATTAACATTACAATTGCCATGCAAAGTGAAAATTGTGTATCCAAATGTTGTGTTTTTGTATCCATAGTATGTTTGGTATTTAAATCTAATGTTTTTGTATCCAAATGTTCACATAAGATTTGGATTCAACAACAACAGAATTTGGATACAAAACATAAGATTTGGATACAATTTGCTTGACAATTGATAGTTTAATTTTTATATGCCATGACAATTTACACTTTACTTTACATTTGTCATGACGATTGACATTTTGCATGTCATTTTACATGACATTTGACACTTTACAAAGCTTGGAACTGCCCCCAGATCGATGAATAAACAGGTAGAAACTCAAGCAATGAGAAAAAATTTTACAAAAAAAAACATGAATTTTTATACAATTTTACAAAAATACGAATTTTTATACAATTTTACAAAAATTTTACAAAAATTCGAATTTTTATACAATTTTTATTTTTATTTTTCAATTTTCCATTTTATTTTATTTTATTTTATTCTTAAATTTTCCATTTTATTTTTATTTTATTTTTATTTTTTTCTGAGATTTTGCCAACCCTGCCAATGAACCATTTTTGTTCACACATGAATAATCAAAATTGGGAGAAATCAAATGTGATGATGACATCGCCGTGATGAAATTTTTTCAAAACTGAATCATTTTTGATTTTTCACTTGAAAACTCCAGCAAAATGAACATGATGGTGCCTAACAGACACCCATGTTATGCTGTTATTTACATGGTTGTAACAGTACAAGGGCAAAACAAACGGCCAACAGACACCCGCTTTATTGATTTGTGATTATACGTGTATGTAATAATGTGAGGGAAGTTGTCCGTTTGGTTACAAAATGAAAAAAATGGGGGGAACCTGTCCAGCAGAAGGAACTTGTACACATGGACAAGTTCTCTCCACGTGGGAAGTTGTCCAGGGGGAAAGTGGTTCTCTACCAATGTAAATGTGTCATTAGGTGTTTGCTTAAGTGGAGATAATTACCGACATTCAAGTGAGATTTCACTTGAAACTTGGTATCTCCACTGAATCTGCTGAGGTTATGTCAAAAAACTCATCATAACTCTGGGCATATATGCTGACCAGAGGGTTGTCTTGTCAATATGGAAAATGTAGAGAAATTCATAAGCTTTTCAAAAAGTTTTGGGCAAGGGTTGTCATTCAAAAGTTGCCCACACAGGCCAACATTGAAATTTCAAATGCAACTTTGAAAGAACACAAAATGATGGAGAAGCCAAACTACCAACATGCGGAACTAGATTCCTCAACTATCCTACTACAGGGGTCAAATCTTGGGGGCCGCCCACCCACCTGTTTGCTGGGCTCTGTATACAACCCCCACCCCCTTCTCCAAAATCCTATGTCTACGTCCCTGCGGCACCACTAGTGATATAAAAAGCGCCATCGCGCTTTTCCGGAATTAGCGCCAAGCGCCAATGGCGCCACAGCAAAATGGCGCCAAGCGCCAAAAGCGCTATGGCGCTTTTCTGGACCTTAGCGCCAAGCGCCAAAGGCGCCAGGGGGCCATGGCGCCAAGCGTCAATGGCGCCAGCGCCAAAATGATATTGCCTTTAATGGTAGGTGAGACAAAGTACAATTTTCTTCACTTTCAATAACTTGTATTGCCTCCAAAAACACAAAAATGGTCAAATAATGGAAATCAATAAGTTTTCTTGCTCAACACACAAGGTTCAAACAGACTGAGGACTGGTTCAAATAGATAGCAAATTGCCTCTCTGAAGCGGTAGAAGCTGAAAGATTGTCTGGGGGTTGGGGGCAGAGTTGGTCAAATACTGGTATTTTTGGAAAACGTAAACGTAAACGTAAATACCTTTTCCAAAATGAAAGTATAAATACTAAAACGTAAGGTATTTTTAAAATACCTGGGAAAACGTAAAATAAAACGTAAACGTAAAAAAATTATTACCGTATTTCATATAATAGAAGGGCGCCCTTCTATTTCTCACCAACTTTCTATTATGGAGACGCCGTCTTTTGGAAGCTGCCCTTCTATTTTTTCACCGGTTTTTCAATCAATTTTTCACGTTCTGTCAACGTTTTCCCAAGTGTTATGTCACAAAAAAATTTATATTATGGCGATTCAGAGAGTTGATTCAACATTTGATCTTCAAAAAGCACAAAATCAATCCACGAAAGCCACTAAATAACAGCGTCTGCTGACTTTTTTATACCTAAGCATTTGGCACAATTCGAGTTTGGGAAGTAACACATAATACTCTGCACTGAGGTGGGGTTGAACTATAGAATAATTTGAATATTGAATACGGCTTGAATTTGAATATTGAATTAGTATTTTGAAAATACGGCTTCTGTGGAGGAAAAGTGTGCGCTGGCGCGCAAAATTTTTAAAGTTGTCGGAAATTTATGGCGGAAGTTGCATTTTGCTGAAAATTTTTGGGTCTCACAACTTTTTTTACGTTTTCTCTGGTACCCGGGTATTTCGGTCAGGAAAACGTAACAAAACGTAACAGTATTTTATGAAAACGTGAACATAAACGTAAGTATAAATACCCGAATAACCGGGTATTTCGGGTAAACGTAAATACGTTTTTGCAACTCTGGTTGGGGGTTGCAGCGTTTCAATCTATTAGATATTTCAAGATTTAAAGTGCAAACTGTGAGATAACAGGGTAAAAATCGCTGAATTACATATCTGTGTAAAATAGCTATGTAAATTTTTTTACATACATGGCCAAAAATTTCTGAAAATAGGCAATAAGGCACATGAACACCGCGGTGCAATTATAACTCTCTGGCGCTTTTTTGGCGCTTTAGAAAATGGTAGCGCCAAGCGCCAATGGCTCCACTGGAAAGTAGCGCCAAGCGCCAATAGCATCATGGCGCTTTTGGAAACACGGCGCCAAGCGCCAATGGCGCCACAGCATTTTAGCGCCAAGCGCCAAAAGCGCCATGGCGCTTTTTGCTTTGGCGCTAGCGCCAGGCGCCAGCGCCATGGCGCTTTCACTTCACTAGGCACCACATCACTAGGTACATACAACTTACATAACTGACCTGGGTAATTCTTATAGAACAAACTTTCAGCAAAGCTTCTGGGTGCATCCAGAGTACATGTCACGCATCCATACCAGCTGTACATCAAATACAGCATCTCCAGGTGCCTGTGTACAGATACCGCTGCTAAATGCTAAATATGGAAAAAGGAAAAAGGTATCAAATTAAAATGATTATCATGTATTGAATTGAATCATATGTGAATTGAATCGTGAAACGTGTACTTTACAATGCTGTGCCCATTGCAGAGTAGATGGTGTGCGATGCGAGCAGCGACCACAACACTCACAGGCAACTAGCAAAACGGCAGCGATCGAGCCTCGATCACATGGATCGGGCCGTGTTGCACTACTAAAAAACCGACTGCGGAGAAACCTTGGCTGGAAAACCTTCACAAATTGGCTGCCGCAGCTAGTGATGGAATGGGCACCGGAAAAAGGCACCGCACCACACTGGCACTGGTGCCTTCGCATCAAAATGGCACCTGGCACCTTGGGCACTGGCAAAAAGTCATACATTTTGTCTCAATTTCATCCATTTCACAAGAATCATGATCAATTAACAAAATACAATCACTCAAATGTAAATACAAAACACATTGGAAGTTTTGGTTGGAATACAACACTTTTGGTTGAGTTGCGTGTTTTTCATATCAATTATAAAAAATGAAAATAATGTTAAATTGTTGATTAAAATTCTAAAAATATACCTAAGAACATATTTAAAAATAATTACAAAGTCAGGGTATAATATAAGGCTATGCAGTGTAGTATGTGGCATCAAATGTATTTATTGTGATATCTTTTGTGAATATAGAATGGCTGTGTTTCCCATGGCCATGGAGGAACAGCATTTCTGCAAAAACATCCATTTTGATGTTGACTTGTCGCATATAGCACAATTCAATGTGCCTTTCATGACATAAACAGATGAAGTTGGACATGGAATAGCATTGGATTAGGTGGCGCCACGCGCCAATGGCGCCATGGCCTGGCACCCTTGGCGCCCTCAAATGGCGCCAGCGCCATGGCGCCATTCCATCAGTAGACATGGTATATATATATATGTTCTAATGACATACATATTATTTTTGTGCATTCAAAGCATGCCATATGCATGCAATGTTTGGCTGTACCATATTTCACCATGTAAAGGACCCCCCCATGCACAACACCTGGGGTGTTACACAGCTGCATGCAACCCCAGGGAGCTAGTTAGGTTTCAAAAAGATCACTCGATTTGAATTGCTTAAATATTGTGGGTGGTGCGCGCAACTCATTGTAATTCTGCAGCACGCATTCTTCCATTGAATTGCTGCATGCTGTGAACCAAACAAAGCTTAAATTTGTGCGGATGTGTATCATAAATAGAAAACGAGAGTAAACATTTAAA
Source organism: Sphaerolaimus hirsutus (assembly GCA_964036195.1). Lineage (NCBI taxonomy): Eukaryota > Metazoa > Nematoda > Chromadorea > Monhysterida > Sphaerolaimidae > Sphaerolaimus > Sphaerolaimus hirsutus. The sequence continues at coordinate 24,371,155 of OZ038450.1, read as the reverse complement.
GTTTAGTCTAGTTTCTGTGCATAACACCCCAGACCTAACACCCGGGTGTTATACAAGCTTTAAAAAAGGTTGCTGGAAAGGGTCTCAATTTTGTATAGCACCCGGGTGGTTTACACGGAAAAATAGGGTAGTGTTCACTCTGTTTTTGCTTTGCATTTACATAGTGATGGATTGAAATGTTGTCAACTGACTGTGGCTCACAGTAAAAATGTGTTCAATCTTTGTTATTTTGAGGGTATTGATAATGTATACAATGGACAAAAATGTCAGCCAAACATTGTGAAGATATAAAGAAGTCAATTGCACACCGATCAAACATGTAGATTACTAATAAAGTGCTTCCGCATCAGGTTCTGCACCATTTTTTTAATTTTTTTCTGAGTGCCATATCTTCAGCTGTATGTGAGATATAGATCTGATACTTAAGGTGTATACAGGTGCAACACCCCCTATAAACCGGCAGGGATGCATTGGCCACTCACTACAGTGTGGGTTGCTGAACATGCAAAAAAAAAATTTGCTGTCTGAATGATATTCAGCACCAACATGGTACCCCCCCCCCTCCACTGCAGATGTCAAAGCTCCAGCTGGGGGGGCCGTGTAATGCCCAAATTTTGGCGAGGTGTAACCAACCCCCTCCCCTACCATAAAACCTCAGGTGGGTAGCAGCGACCGACTACAGTGTAAGTGGCTGAACAGGAAAAAAATTTTGACATAGTTTTTGTCTGCATCAAGTTCAGCACTGAAATTATTTCTCCCATTCACATCAAGTTCAGCATCGATGTTGTAAATTCACATTAATGTTAATGACTACATTTAATTTACAATACCATGCATCAAATATTTCTGTTCATCACTACATAACAGAAAATGCTCCCCACCCAACACCACCCCATCCTACCTGACTCCGCCCCAGAGGGTGGCAAACAAAAATATTTTCATTATGTTACTTTTTCATTTAACACTCAAAACCTTGGTTTATGGTGCCCTTTAGGGGAGGGTTAAAGTTTCAGTGGTGCTTATAGAGCATTCCCTCAAATTTTGATGGGGGTAAAAGCATGAATGTAATGATGTCATTATGACACTATTGCATTTACCCCCATCAAAATTCGTCATGGGCAGGGTTGGCAAAATCTCATAAAAAATAAAAATACAATGGAAAATAAAAGAATTAAAAAAAATAAAATAAAATGGAAAATTTCAAAATAAAAATAAAAATTGTACAAAAACGTGAATTTTTGTAATTTTTTTTGTAAAATTGTATGCAAATTCATATTTTTGTAAAAATTGTATAAAAATTCATATTTTTTGTAATTTTTTTATCTGGTTGCTTTTGGTACAACCTGCTTATTCGCGGAGCTTGGGCAGTCCCAAGCCATGTAACGTGCCAAATGTCATATGAAATGTCATGCAAACTGTCACCTGTCATGACAAATGTTAAGTAAGGTGCCAATTGTCATGACGAATATGAATTAAAGTGGCAACTGTCAAGCAAATTGTATCCAAATAACGTTTTGTGTCCAAATTTTGTTGTTGTTTTTGTATCCAAATTTTGTGTGAACATTGGGACACAAAAAGATTTGGATACCAAAACATAAGATTTGGTTACACAATTTATTCTTTGCATGGCATTTCTCATGACAATTGACACTTTGCTTGACATTTGAGATGTCAATTGACTCTTTATTTTCCATTTGTCATAACACTTTGCATGGCATTTTACAAATCTGCCCTCCTTCTACTGAAGATGCAAACCATAAATATCAATAATTGTAACTGTACACCTGCAACTAGCTAACAGTACCTACTACATGCAACTTCTGCAAAGTAATGGAAAAATTTGTACACATTTTTCATGTTTCGTTCTGAATCCATCTGATTTTAACATTTTCTGACCTTGCATGCAAGATTCTGATTTTTTTGTAAAATTTCTGTAAAATTGTTGTAAAATGGTTCAATTTTAATATGTTATTAACATTTTGGAATAAAATAAAATGAAACAAGAATAAAATTAAAATACATGTTTATACAATTTTTATACAATTTGTATACAAATAATTTTTATAAAACCAACCCTGGTCATGGGCAGGCTGGCCGCGAGGGTTCCGCGCGTGCGTTTCCGCACACAAGCGCACAAAAAACATCGCGTGGATACGTTTTCCGCGCAAAGACAATAAAATAGGTTGCCTGACGCGCGCACATACACACAAGTCCACAGCCTCTGCGCGCGCACAAAAATGGTGCGCGCATAACAGGCAACGTCTGCGTGTCGAACAAAACGTTTTGACACACAGAAAATTATCGCAGGAGCTTTAAATTATGTTGTGTTAAATGTTGCAATCAAGTTTTGCACAATAAAACCAAAATATTATAATGAAAAAACTGTATTATTTTTGTTTCATTATTCAGATGTTTTTTTTAAAGTGATCACACTTATTAGAAACAATGTAAATTTAATGTCACGATATATTATTGTGATTGCATCATTCGAGTGATCGCCACATCATTCTGATCATTTTAAGTGCTCAACCATCAAAATCGGTAGAGAATTCATTGAAATATGCACTTCTGAAGGTGCGTCCTCTAAAGAAAACCACTCGATAATTACATTGGAAGCTGCAGCCCCGATAACTTTCATTGCATGTTCGTTTTGCAAACACGTAGAATCAGTTATGTGCTAAAAACAAAAATTTCCGCGCGCCTGGTCGACTTGACCTCCATACGTCCGCGCGCGTTGACACGTTGCCTTTTTGTGCCCATAGGGCCGGTCAGCACACAAGCGCGTGGTTGCATTCTCTATGCGCGCAACAAAAATTGGTTCCGCGCATTCGTTTTAGCACGGTGTTTTTCACGCGCGGAACACTCGCGGCCAGCCTGGTCATGGGGCATTTTCAAAGCAATGTTCTTTATGCACTTTTAAAGCTTTAACACTCCCCTATAGCAGGCTGTCCGTGAGATTACCACATTTTCTGTACCACACCACACCACGCAAATTCTGTTACACAAAAAAATGCAATAACACATACCCCATTTATATTCTTATGCAACGGGAGAGCATCATTCTCTCACACAATGCCCTGTGTGTTAAAGCAAAAATGCTAACACCCTATGGTAGGTCAACTTTTGGGTGACCTCTGTACACACCACACAACAACACCTCTCAAAAATTGTGCCCATTATACAGTGTGGGTCACAAATATTGTTTTGCAAAAAAACTTTTTGATTTGCATATGCTGATACATTTTATTTGCAAGTTAAAATTTTGATTTGCATGTCAAAATATACACTTTTGCAAATTGAAATTTTACTTTGAATTTTTCAAATTTTGAAAAAATACCTTTTATTTAAATTTTGATTTACAAATACTTGTATGTATTTGTATAGGCAAATTGAAAAATGTTAGATACATCCTTTTCTTTATGTGCATGTGAGAACATATATTATGCAAATAGAGATGTCATTTTGCATATCTTTTGTACTTTGAATTTTTAGGTTTGTGGAGAAAAAAATTTTTGTCAATTTTATGGTGCAAAAATATGTATGTAAACATGCAAATTCTGTTTTAAGTTACATATATAAAGTTACATTCATGGTGAAAACTTGTTGACTAGCCAGTATGAGACACCTGGCATTTTAGTTTGTGGAACATATGCCATATCATGTTGCGGAGTGCTCTCGATTTGCCCGATACAGTCTCATATAGTAAAGTCTCATACAGTGTTATCTCATCTTGGGAACGTGTGGGCTTAGTGGCGGATTGCATTTTTTCATCTCATATTATTCCCGGTACGTCCGGCTGTGCTCAATGCACTACACACGCGTCCAGCGATAATCTGTCGTTTTTATTTATTATTTCATTTGTCAAATTTCGTGATTATTTTTGTGCGAGAATTCATGGGATTGGGACCATCTTTTTGGGATCGGGATGGGTGATGCACACACTAGGATACTGCCAGATTTTGGTAAGCTCATAAATCGGCTGTGAACGCATTTCTGTCAATTGTAGTTGATGGGAATTAAGAAAAACTAATTCCAGTCTCGACCACTTGACAATATTTATATTTGTTATAATGACGACCATTCATTTTTATGACATTTGCAACAAATTAAATTCAATTCAACAGTTCAATAAAGTGACCACACCAAATCTCACCAACATTGTATGCTGGACGAAAATGGTTAAGAATACACTGCGGCAAAATGCAGTGCAGCCAAACATGCATAAATACGAAAATATACCAAGATGAGTTGACACTAAGATGCATGAGCACTGGCCTATACTCTACTGGCAAAACAGACGCGGGCAACTCGAGAGTAAATCCATGTTGCACAGTGGTATGCAATTTATGTTGCACACACTCACGAAGTGACCACGTGTTTGCACAATGCATTCAACATGAGCAATTTTTCCAGTGTGCGTTAAGCAAAAAGGTGTTTGCGCCTTGTTATACCATGCTTGTATACCGCGGGGTATACTCTCACGGATAGCCTGCCCTAGAGGGCACTGTAAACCAAGTTTTTGAATGTCTAATAAATAGTGACATAAAATCCATTTTTCTTGTCTGCCACCCTTTCGGGGTGGAGTTGGGTTGTGTTGGATGGGGAACATTTTCTGCTATGTAGTAATGAACAGAAATATTTGCTGCATGGTATTGTATAGTTAACATAGTCATCAACATTAATGTGAATTTACAACATCAGGTGCTGTACTTGATGTGAACAGGATAAAATATTTCAGTGCTGAACATGATGCAGGGAACCAATTAAGAAAAAAATGTCAAAAAATCTTTGATGTTCAGCAAGTAGTGGGTTGCTGCTGCCCTGCACTGCACTGTATAGTAGGGGATGGTGTTGGCCACACTTCCCAAAAATTTGAGAATTCTAAACCCCCAAGGCTCGCGTTATGATATCTGCAGTATGCGTACCATGTTGGTGCTGAACTTGATGCAGACAGAAAAATTGCACATTGAAAAATTGCAAATTGAAAAGTTTTTTTTGCATGTTCAACCGCACTGTAGTGAGTCGCCGAAGCCCCCCCCCCCTGCTGGTGTATATGCTGGGGGGGGGGGGGGGGGGGTGTTATGCCGACATACAGCTTAACTACCGTATTACCTCGAATTATCCCCCCCCTTGAATTAACCCCCCCCCCCTCGAATTATCCCCCCCTCAATATGGGCTGGGGAAATAATAAAACCCCCCCTCGAAATACCCCCCCCTTCGGAATGATGTACGTCATGTACATAATAAATACGTCATGTATGCAATGTACATGATGTATGTTACTGTTAATTTGCAGTGCAGCTACACATAGACTAGTTTGTGTAGCTATCTACGTTTTTATGTCCAAATATATCCTGTTTGGACACATTTTTTACCTATTTTGGGTACTCAAATGCCTACTATTTACTACGATCCTTACGAAAATTTCTGACGAAATAATAAAACCCCCCCTCGAATAAACCCCCGCCTCGAATTAACCCCCCCTCAATTTTTGCTGGCGAAATAATAAACCCCCATGGGGGTATTTCGAGGTAATACGGTATATCTGCTCCATATCTCGCATAGGCGGCGTAAGTGCTTGTGACATTGTGAATGTCACAAGCGGAATTTCGGGTGTCACAAGCAGAAATTTCAGTGTCACATTGTGACATTCACAAGCGGAATTTCAGATATCCGCATCACTCAAAAATTCACTTCAATATTTTACATTTTCCCTGCTTTTGATGAAAATCAAATCAGCATTTGGCGAGAATTCGTTGTTTGAAATCTCTCTATGGTTGCCAATGGTATTTTCATTTTTTTTTTGTCTGTGTTGTTGTATTTAGGCTCCGTTTATGTAAATATTTATGTACAAAGACATAATGGGAGTGGAAAACAAAAGCGCTGCAATTGGGCAAAAGCATCAGTTATCATTTACGTTGGTCATTTCATTCAATTTTCATGATTTTTTGAATTGCATTCTTTCAAAGCTTGATAATTGCAGATGGCTACACCAGCCAAGCAGAAGAAAGCTCTGCTTGATTTTTTTCAAACTCCATCATCTAGCAAACAGCGAGCTTTTACAGTGATGTTTCAGCTGAAACATACCTAAACAGACCTACCGTATTACCTCGAATTAACCCCCCTTGGATTACCCCCCCCACTCAAAATGGGCTGGAGAAACATTAAACCCCCCTCAAAATACCCGCCCAAAATACAGTGTAAACAGCATGTACACAACAAACACCACAGTGTGTGATGTGAATAATGCAGAACACACGTTAAAACTGATGACTGAGTGACGTTAGGGAAGGTTTTATGTGTATACCGTATTTCCTCGAAATACCCCCCCGCCCTCGAAATACCCCCCCCTCTCGAGACCACTATGAAACAATCACCCCCCCCTCAAAATACCCCCCAGATTGAGTGTAAAGAGAACGTACATGACAAATACTGCTGTTTGTGTTCTGCGTAGTGCAGAACACATGTTTAAACAATGTCGTAATCACGTTAGAACAGTGTTTATACCATCTACGTACTAATATTAGTCTACAAGAGTCTATACATGTCAGTTAGTGAAACAATCACCCCCCGGGGGGTATTTCGAGGAAATGCGGTATACAGTCAGTGGCGTAGCCAGGATTTTTGAGCGGGGTGGCGACGGATTGTATACGGAGCCCGGCGAACGGGGGTTGGCGCCCCGCCCCCTCAAATTTGACCCCTGTAGTAAGGGAATGGCGCCATGGTGCCAGCACCGTTAATGGATGTCACGCCATGGCGCCAGCGCCATTAATAGGGTGCTAGGAGATTTTGGGTGCATTTCCGCGGAATTGGATGCTGCCGCAACCGGCGAGCTGAAAATAGCTTTTCTGTGGGGGGAAATTGCGCATTTGCGCGCAAAATTTTTAGGGAACACCATTGAAAATTTACTGAAAGTTGCCGCTCCCGGCCACTTTCCATGTGCCGCCCGGGAAGGGTGGCGGCTATGCCACACTGTATACAGTTGTATGTTTATGCCTATAAAGACTTATACGTCTGTGACAATGTTGTATTTTTCTACATCTGAGTATGGGGAATTTCGTAAAATTTCTGGCGAAATAATGGACCATCCCCTCAAATAAACCCCCCTCGAATTAACCCCCCTCAAAATTTGCTGTCGAAATAATAAACCCCCGTGGGTGTAATTTGAGGTAATACGGTAGTAAAAAAGTGTCACAAGGTCAAATTTTGGCCAATGTATTGTGAATGTCACAAGGGAAAATTGGGACCTTGCGCCGCCTATGTATTTCAGACACAGCTGGAGATATTGCACTCGTAAGAAAGTGACAACTGGATGATTTGAACCTGATGTGGAAGCAGTTTACTAACGTCTGATCCCTGAAGGAATAGTCATGATGTTCTGCAGGAGCGGCACAGTCAGAAACACCCCCTCCTGTTGGTTCAATCAACCATTCACTCGATTGCACCTTTTTAATCTGGGTCACTTCGATGCCTGTGTGAATGTACACTGTGCACTACATGGGTGAAAATCACAAGCGTCAGATTGTATTCAATTGGTGATAAATGCATCATATTCAGATATGTAATGGTCAGTGTGTACCCTAATATTATAGATGCATATTCCATTTCTCTAAAACTAACTTTGAACTAAATGAATGAGAAATGGGAAATGTGTTGATAATGCGTTCATGTGTTTCACACTCAGTGAGTTTCTTGTGTGGACAGTAACAATGGCAAAAAAGATTTGAAAATTCGAAAATATTTATGAATTTTAGACTTTTTTCATAATTTTCGAATTTTTAATGCACCCATGGAAAAAACACACTTAAAAATCGATTTATTTTGAAAAAAATCGAAAATTCAAAAATTCAAAAATTAGCATATACCGTTTTCAAAAATAGTTTTCGAATTTTTTAGGGAATTCAAGGCGACAAAACGCACTCTTAGGTTCAGCGGGCTAAATAAAGCGACAACTGATATGTGGTGGGGCAGAAAGAGCCTGATGTAACGGAAAAAAACATAAAAAAAATTGAAATGGCGCCCGTGGCGGACCCCACAGATCCGTTGAGGAATGCACAGAACTGCCCGAACAATTAGAACGGCGGCTCTCTACTTCCGCGGAAACAGACGCCGGTCCATCAAAAAATTCGCGCAGGTTGTCTGAGGGGCAGTCACACATAAGCGTTTTTGAAAGGCATGCTGGTCCACATAAGTATTTCTACTATTGGTCATGTTAAAGTGAAGTGAAATTGTCATGCTTCACTTACAGTGAAATTAAGGTTAAAAGGGGCTCAAAACATAAAAAGAGTCCAAATACTGTGTTTTAGGCTTCAAATTGTAGGCTATTTACACAGGTCCCGGCCCCGGCCGGGACCTGTGTAAATAGCCCAAATTGTATACTTTTCTAAAAAAATTAGAAAATTGCCAAAAAAGATTTGAAAATTCGAATATTAAATTTGAAATTCGAAAATTAATTTGGGAAAAATTTGGAAAATTCATTTGATAAAAAACACTTAAAAATTTAAATACTTTTTCTTTACTATATACTAATACTCGTTACTTGACACTGGTGATGGAATGGCGCCATGGTGCCATTGGCGCTTGGCACCCTTTTTCTGTGGCGCCCTTGGCGCCTGGCGCGCACTCCTAAAATAGCGCCAGCACAGTGTCAGGCTGAACTTCGTAAAAACGACAAAATTACATTACATGAATTACATAAATGTCATTACATGAGTACATTGAAGATTGATTTTTGACTGAAAATTGCGCAAGTAGACAATTTTCTTGTAGACAAAATCTCATTAATCTTTGTTAATATCTATTTATCAGGCAACAATTCGCTCAGTGTGAATATCTGATAGATATTTGTAGGGATTTGATTGGTGCGTTCAGACTGTAAAGCCACTCATGCGCAACGATGGCAAAAACACACATATTAAATATGGAAACTCATTGAGTTTCCGTGTTTTTGTTTAACACAGAAACACAAAAACTCAACAATTTTGAAAAACACGGAAACTCAAATGAGTTCTTTTTTGGAGAACACGGAAACACGGAAACACAGAAAATACGGAAATGTTTTTTGAGTTTTTTATCCAAGCAATTGAAGGCACAAGATTTGAACGGAACAATGTGTGTGTGCATACATAAGGTATGCATGTATTTATGTATAGTGTGTAAATATGTACATAGTATACAAGTTTAACGATGAAATAAGTATCCAAAAAAATAATGGTGTCCGCATCTCCTGGTGGTTTCGACAATATTAGGGACTGTGATCGAAGTGTTGAGGGTGTCCACCAGGGTCTGCTAGCTCACACAATTGAGCTGAGCGCTCCTCACCTCCCAAGCTGTCAAAGGTATTGGTCACCCATTTGGAACTACCTCCAGTGAACTAATGAAAATTTTCAAATATACAACAAAACATATGCAAAACAAATATTTGATAAGAAAACCACTGTTTCAACAGTAAAATGTTGTAAAATGCAACTTTTTGTAAAACAACTCAAGTTTTTACCAAAAAAACTTGAGTTTTTATCAAAAAACTTGAGTTTTTACTGAAAAACTTGAGTTTTTTAAAAAAACAAAGAAATAAGACACAGAAACTCAAGTTTTTTTCATGAAAAAAACTCAAAACACAGGTATTCATTTTTGAAAAACTCAAAATACAGAAAGTGTTTTTATTTTGAGAACTCGCCCATCATTGCTCATGCGACGGCTCAAAATCGATGAAATGAATGAAAAGTGTCCACAAAAGCCATGTAAAATGTTATAAGAAATGACTTTTGCTGCGATTACAGCTCAGGCGTAAAATTGACTGGGCGTAAAATTGATTTTGGGCGTAAAATTGATAACAGATGAATGGATAAAGATAGGACATTGTTATTTCAGTCAACGAAAGCTTAAATGCAGACGTTTCTTGTGTTCAAAGCTCATGAGTTTATTTTATTCGTACTGGGAGTTATGAATTTTCGCACAATTTTGTCATTTATGCGCTGTAAGTTGCGTAAAATTAGGGCGTAAAATTAAAAAAAATTGCGCCAAAATTCATAACTTCTAGTACAATCAATATAAACTAATGAGCTTTGGACACTAGCAACATGCTGCAACAATCTGCATGTGCGCTTTCTTTGACTGAAATTACAATGCCATATCTTTATCCATTCACCTGTAATTAATTTTACGCCCAAAAATCAATTTTACACCCGGTGTATTTTACGCCTGAGCTGTAATCGCAGTATAACATCCAGTAATAAAATATAAGAAAATTTGACATAGTATTTACATATTTACTTACCGTATATCCTCGAGTAAGTCCCCCCCCTCGAATAAGTCACTCTCCTGTGAGCATGAGTAAAAAATAACTCCCCCCTTGAATAATCCCCCCTTTGATAGGTAGAAAATATTTCACAATATTTCACATTTAGAAAAACGTTTTATGTATACTCGGCGGACTTGATACTCTGCACTCGGACTGATTTATGTCTCACGTTGGAAGCGTGCCAATAGTGATTAAGCATTCAATTTTTGTAAAAAGATGGAAAACGACATTGTTGTTAAAATAACACATAAAGATTAGCATTAGCATAAATAAACATTATTCATTTAATTAGCTGCGCTGAAGTATCGTTGGCACGCTTCCAGAGTGAACCACGCGTGCAAGGTGTAAAGTCACTGGAGTATATTTATTATGTTAGTATATGTATTATCTTGCAGCTAACGATGGCAAACCCTCCAAAAAAAAGTATTTAAATTTTTAAGTGTTTTTTCCTAAATGAATTTTCGAATTTTCGAATTTTTCCTGAAATGAATTTTCGAATTTCGAATTTAATTTTTGAATTTTCGAATTTTCGAACCTTTTTTGGCAATTTTCAAATTTGTTGGCTATTTTTCGAATTTTTTCAATTAATTTTCGAATTTTTTTGTAAAAATATTGAATCTGAAGTTTTGAATGAAGAATTTGGACTGTTTTGGAAGTGGCTATACTCGGCAGATGTGATACTCTACAAATAGATATGATTTATGTCTTCGGCTGGCAGACAGCCAAACTTGTGAACTGACTCCCCACTCCACTCCACTTCATCCCAACTCTGAACTGGTTCAGTGAGCCATAAGTTCACAGCCAACTGCGGTTATGACGTCATGATTTAGTGTTACCTCCAGAAAAATGTACAGTGTAATGTTGCCCGAGTATAGAGCACTGAGCGTACTCAGTGCATACAGTGCTAACTTCACAAGATAAATACAGGTAAATACTTCTCAAACCACTCTTCTTTGATAATATCTTTGATCACATCTCTTTTGTGCAGTTCCTATGGGCCATCCCAGACACCTGTAAAGTGCTCTGTGAAATGTCAAATGTTATGCAAAGTGTCTAAAGTCATGGAAATGCTGTGGAAAATTGCAAATATGTTAACCATTTTCCTGGGCACTAATGGTTTTCATAACTTTTGACACTTGCATGACATTCCACATTTTACAGGGCATTTTACATTGCAACGTTTTTGGACCTTTTTTTGTTTTGTTTCGTTTTTCATACGCAACGCGTACCAATTGTCAATTTATTGAGCACGTTGAACTTCAGAGTACGTTTTGTTGCCTTGAATTTCCTGAAAAATTCGAAAAGTATTTTCGAATTTTTGAATTTTTGAATTTTCGAATTTTTTGAAAAATAAATCGATTTTTAAGTGTTTTTTCTAGGGGTGAAATAAAAATTCGAAAATTATGAAAAAATTCGAAAATTCAAAAATGTTTTCGAATTTTCGAATCTTTTTTTGCCATCGTTACTTGCAGCTAGAGTTTACTAACATTGATTTCACTGCTTGAATTGTGAATCTTGTATTCCTATGTTACCAAATTACTCCCATTTGTGCAGTAAATTAATCATACATTTTACTGAAAATTCCCCCTTGTATCGATTAGATGTATCGAACAATTTCCCCCTTGAATAACTGCTCCCCTTGAATAAGTACCCCCTCAAAATTGTTGATGAAAAATAACTCCCCGTGGGACTTATTCGAGGATATACGGTATATAGCATTAATGTGAAGATAGTGAACGAACAGCGCAATTTTTTCACTGTCGTTCACTGTAAATAATACACACCTTTTACTGTGGTGCCTTTGGCACCCGGTGTCATACCGTATTTCCTCGAAATACCCCCATTTATTTTTTCAGAGTGGAAATTTTGAGAGAAAAACGCGAAAAATGCAAAAATAAACACCATTTAAAAGTTTTTACAGCCTTATATAAGGATGCCGATGGTATAAATGATGTTCTAACGTAACACAGTAAGTGTTTTGAACGTCTGTTATGCATTTCCCGGACCACAAATACATACCTAGTTCCCATTTTGAGGGGGGGTATTTCGAGGGGGGGTATTTCTTCCATGGCGCCCTGGCGTCCTTGGCGCTTGACGCCCTATCTCTGTGGCGCCATTGACGCTTGGCACCACGAAATTTTGAAGTGGGGTGTAACCATAGGGGATTTTGGGGTTAGCATTTGGGGGGGAGGGGTTTGCCAGTCAATTCGTGTTAATAACTCGGGAACCGCTTGGTGAAAAATGTTGAAATTTGGATATATTATGGATTCAGGTCGGGGCTCTTCCAGATTGCGACCATTTTTTTCTACGACCCCCCAGACCGGAGATAGGGGGGGTCTATAAAAACACTGTCATTTGCGTTTTTTTGGGTGTCGCCGAGAACATGCAAACTTTGCACATCAATAGCTCGGTCATTTGTGAACCGATTTTAGTCATTATAATGTTAAAATGATCACAAATGTTTGTAGAGTTCATTTCTGAGGTCAAATCGGAGATACACGTTTGTTTATATATCCATTAAGCAAAATTTCCGCAAAAGTTTCTTTTTGAACATGCTATCCTATTCTTCTGATCGAGAGAAACTCAATGAAACAAAAATGAGATCGATATCTCTTTCCGATCAAAAGTTATGGCGCATGTTATGCTGCGATTACAGCTCGGGCGTAAAATTGACTGGGCGTAAAATTGATTTTGGGCGTAAAATTGATTACAGATGAATGGATAAAGATACGACATTGTTATTTCAGTCAAAGAAAGCTTGGATGCAGACGTTTCTTGTGTCCAAAGCTCATGAGTTTATTTTAATCGTAGTGGGAGTTATGAATTTTAGCACATTTTTGTCAATTATGCGCTGTAAGTGGCGTAAAATTAGGGCGTAAAATAAAAAAAATTTGCGCCAAAATTCATAACTTCTTATGCAATTAAAATAAACTGATGAGCTTTGGACACAAGCAACATCTGCATGTGTGCTTTCTTTGACTGAAATTACAATGCCATATCTTTATCCATTCACCTGTAATTAATTTTACGCCCAAAAATAAATTTTACGCTGGTCAATTTTACGCCCGAGCTGTAATCGCAGCATTATGGCGCTTCAAACTTTTCCATTCCATCCACATAAATAAGCACATGCATGCAACTTCAAAACCCCATATCTCGGCCATTTCTCAGCCGATTTTCACAGATGAACACTTAAAATGATCAGAATAACATGGCGATTTCATTTTTAGGACCAGATTATCCCTATATTGCAGCAGATTTCCCATACAATAAATTAATGCGATTTCTTGAATTAAATTGTCATAATGAAAATGCATACAAATAAACTGTGGATAAAAATGATATCTACATGTCATTCTGATCATTTTAAGTGTTCATCAGTAAAAATCGGCTGAGAAATGGCCAAGATCTGGAGTTTTGAAGTTGCATGCATGTGCTTATTTATGTGGATGGAAGGGAAAAGTTTGAAGCGCCATAACTTTTGATCGGAACGAGATATCGATCTCATTTTTGTTTCATTGAGTTTCTCTCGATCAGAAGAATAGGATAGCATGTTCAAAAAGCAAACTTTTGCGGAAATTTTGCATTTCGAAATGGGCTAAATCGATATACATATAAACAAATGTGTATCTCCGATTTGACCTCAGAAATGAACTCTCCGAACATTTGTGATCATTTTAACATTTTAATGACTAAAATCAGTTCACAAATGAAGCGGTTCCCGAGTTATTAACATGTGCTGACTGGCGAACCCCCCCCCCCCAAAATGCTAACCCCAAAATCCCCTATGGGTGTAACTCCTATCTGTTTGTAGAGTATCGTGTCTGCCGAGTATACCTGACCCTATTTTATGCTTTCTCAAAAGCATAAAACAGGGCCATCTGAAAGAAAAGTATACACTTTCTGTACCCGGGTATTTTGCCCAGGAAAGTGTAAAAAAAGTGTATGGGTATGGGTGTATGAAAGTGTAAGTGTAAGTGTAAATATAAATACCCATTTACCTGGGTATTTCGGGTAAGTGTAAATACACTTTCACAACTCTGATATATACAGGAGTTTACAGAATAGGAGTTGCTTGACTTGAGTTTATTTAGGATGCTCAGTTTATGGGAGTTTACAGATTAGGGGTTTGACTTGAGTTCTGATGGGGTGCTGAGTAGGGTGTAAAAAAAAATTTTTTTATGGAAAACGGAAAGGTAAAAATTTTTCACTTTACGGAAAACGGAAAACGGAAAGGTAAAAAAAATGTCTGCCAGAAAGTTTAGTTTAGTTTACAGATTAGGTGTTTGAATTGAGTTTATTTGGGGTGCTAAGTTTTTATGGGGTTTACAGATTGGGAGGGTGTTTCACTTGTGTTTATTTAGGTTGCTCAGTTTACAGGTGTTTACAGATTAGGGGCTGTTTGACTCGACTTTTTTACGATGTTTAGTTTTGTTTTCAGATTAGGGGTTTTTGTGGGGTGCTGAGTTTACAGGAGTTTACAAATTAGGGAGTTCACAGATTAGGTGGTGATTGACTTTAGTTTATTTAGGGTGCTGAATTTTCAGGAGTTTACAGATTATGGGGTGATTGGTTTGAGTTTATTTAGGGTGCTGAGTTTATGGGAGTTTTAAGATTAGGGGGCTGTTTGACTTGAGTTTTTTAGGATGTTTAATAAAGTTTACAGATTAGGGGTTTGAATTGAGTTTATTTGGGGTGCTGAGTTGTCAGGAGTTTACAAATTAGGGCGTTTACAGATTAGGTGGTGATTGACTTGAGTTTATTTAGGGTGCTGAATTTACAGAAGTTTTCAGATTAGGGGGTGTTTGACTTGAGTTTATATATGGTACTGAGTTAACGTGAGTATACAGATCAGGTTTAATTTTTGAAAGTACGTGAGTACCGAAAATGTATAGAACATAGAAGGTGACATTTTGATGGATGGAAAATTAGGAAAATAGCACATTTTCACATTCACTATGCTCAGTACTTGGAAAGTGTTTGAAACCAAACCTAAAATTTGTACAGTGCCCGGAGCTTTATACTCGGAGCCATATTTACCGGTGCCTTTAACATCACTAGTTGCAATTCCAGTGCCCCTATGCCTGTGTCCGGTGCCCCTACGCCTGTGTCCGGTGCCCCTATGCCTGCAAACCACTCCACCCTCTTGTTTTTCTTTTCTCACCTAATTGTTGGATTGTGCCTGCCCATCTGTTTATATCAGGAATTGATGATGTCCAACCAATGCGCTGCATTGCCTGTGTCAAAAAAGCTAATTTAGAACCACAGAAACATCATACTAGGGTTGCGATTTTACCGATCCGACTGACTGACAGATTAGACTGAACCCAACCCAATCATGATAAACACATTTGTTAATGCGTATTTACTTTTACTCAAAAAGTATACGCATACTGGAGTACCGAGTAGATATGCATTTAAATACTGTGAAAGAGTATCTGTACTTGCATCTATGCTTACTTTTTGAGAGTTATCGAGTACAGTAGATGAATTTTTGAGAGTACAGAAAAAAGTATTTTTGCCATTCGAGACCCCTGCTGTTAACAATATGTTTAAACAACTATGCTGTCACAAAAATTTTAAAAAATAAATTCAAAATTAGTGACACTACCTACAGAGATGGAGCTTTGGCAGTTGTCATCAAACGATGATATTGACTGCCATACTTTAGTGGCATTCCCCAGGCATACTCCTAGTGAATGTCTGACCAACCATTCTATATTGGGTCAAAAGCTGGGGATTCTCCAGTGCAGGCATCAGCTCATAGTGTACGAGTGACTGGCCCAGACTTGCATTTGCTATACGATTACCTGGAATTTATGGAAAAATAAAAAAATATTTGCATTTTGGCCACACAAGCTAGTATTCAACCCAAATTTTTAAAACTCTTAAATCAGTAGTGAATGCATTTAAGATTTAGAATGAGCCATTTTTACTCTCTGTCAACTGTAAATAATGGGCACCTCATTCTAGATAACTCAAATGCATTCAATGCTGATCTACGAAATTTCAGTTGAAAACTAGCTTGTGTGCCCACATTGACACCACTTACTAGCAGAGTTGCAAAAACGTATTTACCTTTACCCGAAATACCCGGTTATTCGGGTATTTATACTTACGTTTACGTTTACGCTTTCCAAAAATACCGTTACGTTTTGTTACGTTTTCCTGGCACAATTACCCGGGTACCAGAGAAAACGTAAAAAATAAGTTAACGGAACTGTATTATTTGACAAATGTAGTGTATTATGATGAGTTAATCATGCTTAAATGATGAGAAGGTGCCAATTCTGCAAGTGGAGAACTGGAACAATTTAAAAATTATAAGTAAAAATTTGAGAGGAATGTAAATTTATGAGTGAGAAGTGAAATGAAGTCAAAAGTCAAAAACTAGTGTCGTCTTGTGACCTGCCATGTGTCCTTTAATTTGCCATTTCATTTGCCACTTATAAATTTACTGTTTTTTTTTACTTTTCATATGCCATTCAACTTGCTGTTCTCCACTTAAGGAATTGGCACCATATGACCCTACACGCACTAGTTGACAACGACGCCAAATCTCAACCGGTTTCGATCCTATCCCAATTCAATATCCCGATCCCATAATTCTATATAAAATATAGGTAAAATACAGGTATGTAGGTAAACAGATGATGATAATGAAGATCATAGGAACATACATAATGTTGTAAAAATGTTCTTTTTATATTCAGTGATAGTGGATGCACTTAATATTAATTTTTACGTTTACGTTTTATTTTACGTATTCCCAGGTATTTTAAAAATACCTTACGTTTTAGTATTTATACTCCAAAATTTGAAAAGGTATTTACGTTTACGTTTACGTTTTCCAAAAATACCAGTATTTGTACAACTCTGCTTACTAGTGTCGTTATGGAGCGATTTCAGCTCGGACGTAAAATTGCATCGCAAAATTGATTACATGAAAGTGGATGATGATACAGGTCTGCAATTTTTCATGGACAATATGTTTATCAATACCTTCATTGTGACCAAGGGTCATCGTCCACGGTCACTTCTACTTTGTTGTGAAAATTCAAAAATTTCTATTTTATATTATAATTTTAGGTCAGCTGAAGAAAAATCAATTCTACGCTATGTCATTGCAATCTCCTGGCGTAGCTGATTTATCGATTGATTTTTCTTTAGCTGGCATAAAATTTCAGCGTAAACTTGACTTTTCGCAATCAAATAGAAGTGACCGTGGACGATGACGCTTGGTCACAATGAAGGTATTGATAAACATATTGTCCATGAAAAATTGCAGACCTGTGGCCAGTTCCGCAAGTGGAGAAGTGATAAGAAGAATGGCAAAGGCGAAGTGAAATGAGAAGTGAGAAGTGAAGTGAGAAGGAAATTGGCAAAAGCGAAATAAATTGAGAAGTGAGAAGTGAAGTGAGAAGTAAAATGAGAAGTGAAATGTCAAGTAGAACGTTACCTAAATGGAAAAACGTTGATAAATGAATACTGAACTGCGATCCATATTTCCAGTTAATTTTTGGTGAATGATCACATTGCGTTTTCGCAAATGAGTTGTACATGGAGGCACGATACACTCTTTCTCTTTTAATTGTGGACCCATTTCATTTTGTAGACATTTCTCAATGATTTTTGTATATGTCTGTTCAAAAATGTCGTATGCAAATATCGTTGGCGTTGGCACCATGCCATACTGTATTTGAATGATGAAATTGATGGGGTCACAAATAAACTTGGCCCACGTCCAAGTTACCGGTTGCATATTTACAATCAAAATATAGCAAAAGAAAATATAAATATAGAGCTCAAAATCTCCAAAATTCGACCCATTTTGTAAATTGTTGGCCGCATAATTGCTATTTTCATATACATAGATGGTTATATACCTACTTTTAGCTATATTTACCTTATTTTATTGTTATTTATAGCAATTTATAAATTTATTGGCCGGCTGCCAAGTTTACATACGGGGCCTCTTATCATAAAATGGGTTGCATTTTTCTTTTATTTTCACTTGCCATTTACTTTTTTTACTTTCCGTTTCACTTCTCACCTCTAATTTTACTTGCCATTAGTGATGGAAAAGCGCCAGGAAAAATGGCGCCATTCAAAAAATTGGCGCCGGGCGCCAAAGGGCGCCAGAGAAAATGGCGCCATGGCGCCATCTGAAATAATGGCGCCGGGCGCCAAAGGGCGCCAGAAACAATGGCACCAGGCGCGAAAATGGCGCCAGGCGCCGAAATGGCGCCAAGAGTAAAATTCGCTTGATCAGCATGTATATCATAGTAGTAAGTAGAAGCCAGAGTTGGAAAAACGTATTTACGTTTACCCGAAATACCCGATTATTCGGGTATTTATACTTACGTTTACGTTTTCCAAAAATACCATTACGTTTTGTTACGTTTTCCTGGCACAATTACCCGGGTACCAGAGAAAACGTAAAAATCCAGCTATACGAAACCACGCGTCTGAGAAAATTGCTACATTACTACATTCACACTATGATTTTGTGTAAATAGTTATACCAATTGGATGTAATGCCAATTGTGTTGTTGTTAAATTGTCTTTTTGACAGTGGAAATTTCATGAATAAATGTGTAATCTAGCAATTGTAAATGTAATCAATGTCTCAATTGTGTAATGTGAACAGTGTGAAGGAATGTGTTAGCAACAAATACAAGCAGAAAAATGGAATGTGTGTACCGATGTATTTGGTTTGTGCATTACTGTAAATGCTCCAATAAGGTGACTGTCAGTTTATTCTTTTCAGCAAATTTTTGGAGATCACACTATTGGAGGGGTCGCTTTATTGGAGAGGGTCACTTTATATGTACACAATGTGCCAAAGGGGGTCGTATTATTGGAGAGATCGCTTTATTGGAGGGGGGTTGTCCTAATATGGCATTTACGGTATACAATCTTCCACTGTTTTGTTTCATCTATAACCTGCTGATGTCTTGCTATAATGTAATTTTTGATGAAGAAGTGCGTGCTAATCCTTAAGTTTCCTAAACTGCGAGGCCATACACACCAATTAACAAATAGACAAAAATTAGAAAAAAACTTTTGTTTGCTATGAAACGCGAAAAAGTGAAAACTGTGAATGGAAATCATGTATACATTGTTGAAAATGTCACAACAAATGATCTTTTCAGAAGCTCTGCTTTTATGGGGTACTTCTTGAAATTTTTACGTTTACGTCTTTTTTACGTATTCCTTGGTATTTATAGAATACCTTATGTTTTAGTATTTATACTTTAAATTTGGAAAAGGTATTTACGTTTATGTTTACGTTTTCCAAAAATACCAGTATTTGAACAACTCTGGTAGAAGCAATTATCGAAAAGAAAAGTGTTATATTAATCACTTTGATGATATATTGAAAAGCCACAAAAACTCTTCTTATCTTTATATAATACCCCTCACCCCAAAGAATTTTATTGTTTTTTGTAGCAAATTTTGGGGGTTAATTCATGGGCGGTTTATTTGAGGGGGTCAATTATTATGCCAAAACATTATAGTATCTATTAATTGCTTGTAAACATACTCAGACAATCAGAGTGAAAAAATAAAACAATAACAGAGATGCATATTTAAGTGTGTACAAGATATGTATAAGTATGTAGACCACCACATCACATCCTAATGCAACTGCTGCTGCATTTCCTCGAATTACTCCCCCCACACATACACATACACCCAGGTCTGGGTGAGCTAGTTTGAATAATATTTACCTACCTCTCCCTATTATAAACTATAGACACCTATAAATCTCTGTTATTGTTGAATTTCTCTGTCTGAGTATGTGGAATTTCACGAAATTACTGATGTATGTATTAATAAAGTCTCCACCGAATAAGCCCCCTTGAATTAACCCTCCTCAAAATTTGCTAGTGAAATTAATAAACCCCCAAGGTACATCTAGAAAATACAGTACAATTATATTTTCAAAATACTATTGGCCCCAGTGTTTGGAGACATATTTGGAGATTTGCAGTAAATGTGGTATAAAAAATGCACAAACTTGCAATACTAGCAAAAAGATGACTGTGTTCAATAGCTACTGAATGATATCATTCAGTAGATGAGGCACATCAATATGCAAATATTACGTAACTTCCCCACATCTTGGCGCCATTTCTGGCGCCATCCAAAACAATGGCGCCGGGCGCCAAGTTGGCACCAGCGAAAATGGCGACAAGCGCCAAGGGCGCCATGGCGCCATTCAAAATAATAGCGCCAGGCGCCAGATGGCGCCAGAGAAACTCCATCGCCAGAATGGCGCCATTCCATCACTACTTGCCATTTCACTTCGCTTTTGCCAATTTCCTTCTCACTTCACTTCTCACGTCTCATTTCACTTCACATTTGCCATTATTTTCTTCTCACTTCTCCATTTGCGGAACAGGCATCAGTATCATCATCCATTTTCATGTAATCAATTTTGCGATGGAATTACACAGGAATTTTACATCCGAGCTGTAATCGGAGCAATATTATGTCATTCAGACTCAACAGACCTCACTTGTTATGAGTCCAGTTTTGCTCCAGTTGTAAGAACTTAAATAGATATGACTGCTTCTCAAATTCTATTTTTACTATTTAAACTCTTTTTGCTATTGTCATTTCTTATGTTGTGTTTGCATATTGTGTGTAATGAGAGGTGGTGAGTGGTCTGAATTAGTGCAGCTGATTCATTATTTGATTAACTGACTGGATTTTAGGATTAACCGACTGGATTATTTGAGACAGTCCAGGGGCCAGTCCTGCAAGTTGACAAGTAGTTTACTCTTGACTTTTGACTTGACTCTTATGCTGTTTCCGCAAGTGGCAAAGTCAGGTCAAGTTAAGATTCAAGAGCAAAGTTAAAAGTCAAGAGTAAAGTACATGTCCACTTGCAGGACTGGCCCCTGGTCTGAATAATTGAGAAGCACTTTATTTAGCTATTTCTGGTTTATCTCAGGTGATACAAAGTCCATATATACTGTATTACCTTGAATTACCCCCTTGTGTTAACCCCTCTCTCGAAATACCCCCAGGCCTGAGTTAGCTATAGAAATAATAAACCACTCCCTCGAAATAACCCCACCCATAAGGAGCATAAAATGAATGTACATGACAAATACTGCAGTTTATGATCTGTATAATGCAGAACACATGTTAAAACCAATGACTGAGTGATGTTAAGACAGTGTTTATGCATATATAATGTTATATAGAGCCTGTGCTGACCCACATCTACACATTGATGGGCATGCTGCGAAGGCCACTGTCACTGGAGGTGCTGCTGCAGGTTCGAGGGGAAGTTCGAAGTTTCATGCCAGTGTGGTCACCATGTTGCACACCCAGGGCTCAGAGCAATGGCAGTCTGTACCCAGGGTGCTATCTGACTTTGTATTCCTGGCTTGTATTTGACTTTGAATTTGTAATTTGTCTTCCCAGGTATGAAAAACTGCAGTTTTGTTGTTTACATTCTCTTTACACATAATTCAGGTGGGGGTATTTCGAGGGGGTTTATTATTTCCTACAGTCGCTCAGAGCTGGGAGTATTTTGAGCGGGTTAATTCAAGGGGGGGTTAATTCAAGAAAATACAGTATATTTGAGAGACAAGGTAGATTGAGATGTGGGCTGAGCCTACATAATTTTGTTGGGTTTTATACGTCTGCGTATGTGGAATTTATAAAATTTCTGGCGAAATAATAGCGGACCGTCGAGTATAGTTTTGGTTTGAAATTTTTTACATGCACTTAAAAACTAAAAAAAATTGCACCCTTACTCAGATGTGCATTTTGGACATGTTGCATCAATTCTGGAAATGGGCCTGGGTAGTGCAGCTGTCCTCCGATCCACACATCCATGTTCATGTACATCACTACCCCGTTTTCTGGTCCAGCCAGGATTATGTTGGTCACATTGCGCAAATCCAGTACAATACCTGCAAAAAATTGTTTTTGTAGATTGTAAGGTTTTCCACCTGCAAGTGTCAGTTTTCACTTAAGGAGCAGTAAACTGGTATCATTTTCAAATATGGGCAAATTTTACAATTTAACATTTTTTGAATTTACAAAATTTAATTTGAAAAAATATCACATCAATAATAGTGTTTATTTGGTGTGGAAATGAAATACAGGGTGGCGCACGTCAGGAGCATGGATTCAATTTGCTCCCAACACGTCAATTTTGAACAAAGACTGCTCAAATTTGGTATGGGAGTAGATAAATGTAAGCCATTTGTTGTGTTGAGTGCATGGTTCCATAGCGCAAGATTTCATGTCGGAACTGAAGCACAGTTTCATATCTGTTCTTATGGGAATTATTTTTTCATCAGGCGTTTTTGAGGGGTGAACTACCTATTAAAAGGGGGAATTATTGTTTCATGAAAAATTTCAAGCATGTTTATATTAATTGATTTCATGAAATATGCTGTATTTATTAAATAAAATGCGATTTTTATTCAGATTGAACACAAAAACTTTATCATATATTAAAGGGCAGGATTATTCAAGGGGGGAATAATTGTTTTTTCACTCAGCTACCGTATTTCCTCGAAATACCCCCCGGGGGGTGATTGTTTCATAGTGGTCCCGAGAGGGGGGGGGGGTTAAACGAGGGGGGGGGGTATTTCGAGGGGGGGGTTATTATTTCACAAGAAAATTTTTGAAAACCAAGTACGAAATTGTCGTCTGAAACGTACGCAGACGTCGAAAAATGCAACAAAAACTGCCATTTATAAGGTTCTGTAGACTAATATTAGTACGTAGATGGTATAAACACTGTTCTAATGTGATTCCGACATTGTTTTAACGTGTGTTCTGCACTACGCAGAACATAAACTGCCGTATTTGTCATGTACGTTCTCTTTACACTCAATTTGGGGGGGGGGTATTTCGAGGGGGGGTGATTGTTTCATAGTGGTCTCGAGAGGGGGGGGGGTCAAACGAGGGGGGGGGGGGGTATTTCAAGGGGGGGGGGTATTTCGAGGAAATACGGTAACAAAGGAATCTTTCAGACAGGGGAATTATTCAGGATAGGGGGATTATTTGAGTATATATGGTATCATATTTACTCTCAAATAGATTTCACAACTAACCAAATGCTTGCTTCTGCTTAATTTGAATAGGCTGCCACCTGGCATGTTTGCAGCATTCAGGCACTGTTTCATTCTTCTAACGATGGCATAAAAAATTTCAAAAATTCGAAAACTTATCAAAATTTTTAAATTTTTTCAGACTTTTTGAATTTTTATTTCACCCTTGGAAAAAACACTTTAAAATCGATTTGTTTTCTTCAAAAAATTCAAAAATACTTTTCAAATTTTTCAGGGAAATCAAGGCCACAAATCACACTCTTAAGCTCTATGCACTAAATCAATCGACAATTCACATGCGGCGCGTCTCAAAATGTGTAACTTATCAAAAAACACACGTCAAAAACGTTGAAATTGCGTCCGCGGCAGACTCATTGTTGAAATCAGCTGTGACATTTTAGGGCGGGGGTCCATCAGATATTTGTATCGTTCAATCCTGTTGTACGTTGGCCGTTTTGATGCCGAAAATTCAAAAAGTATTTTGGGAAAAAAATCGAAAATTCGAAAAGTCATTTTAGAAAAAAACACTTAAAAATATAAATACTTTTTTCTGGGGGGTTTGCCATCGTTACATTGTTCACCCTGCATTCTGTCAGAACCTGACATAAATCAACCAGAAAGAATTTGAGCACTTGCCAGTACAGGTCAGTATCACTATATATGCCTTCAGTAAGTGCCACTGTTTCTGTAATGTTTTGTCCATGGTTAGTGCATAAAATTTTACATTTTGACTGCATACATCTTTAATTAAATGCTAAAGAAGCGGTTGCATGTAAATACATGCTTAAAAGCCACATATCGATATGACTGTCAGAAATTATATCGTCACAACATAGGCAATGGATATTTAAAATGTCAATGCTTTCTGTTATGATCCTATGTTGTTTCATACCCCAATGTGAATGTGAAGGCTGGGTTGGAGCAAGTGATGGAAAAACACATGAAAAATGGCGCCAATGCCAAAGTGCACATGGTCAGTCAGGAAAGTTTGTCAGTTTTTACCAAAAAATTTGGCTCACGACACGTTCTGCCACACAACCAATTTTGGTCGCGCAGTTTTATAAATAGGTTTTGCACAACTAACGTTTGTCCTGGTGATTTTTTTGGTTTTATCTTGATTTTGTGTTGGAATGGTGATATTGCGCTGGCGTCAAATGGAACTTTAGTTGTGGAGCGTCAAAAATGCATCCTGCACAACCAATTTGAGTTGGATTTTTTTGTGTTTTATTGCAACCTAATGATGGAAATGCACCAATGGCCTTGCACGAGCGCGATGACATCATCAGATTGCACTAAAACACAAAAAAAACATCCCAACTAAAATTGGATGTGCAGGACACATTTTTGACACTGCACTAGTGATGGAAAAAGCGCCAGGCTTTCGGCGCCAAGCGCCAAAAGCGCCATGGCGCTTTTCTGATCCCAGCGCCAAGTGCCAATGGCGCCAGAGGGTAATGGCGCCAAGCGCCAATAGCGCCAGCGCCAAAAAATTTGTTCTGCAATTTGATGGTAGAAAAATGAGTGCATAACTGTGTGAACTTTTGCCCATTCAAACAACCACTACAATGTTAAAAATTGTTTAAATGCCCAGAGATATATTTTTCAGTCAAACATCATGACTGGGGAACTTTCAATGGGGAGATCTTTGTTTCTCACAGCTAAGAGCTGGAGTGATTTAAGGGGCGTATATAGCCATAAACAGTTGAAAATAGGTGATAATACACGTTAAAGATGATGATTTTGAAGTCTGAAAAATCACGATAGTGATTTTTAAGGTGAATACTATAAAAAGTATGAAAATCAGCATTTTTTGTGAAAATTGGGGCAAAATTTCGCTATTAATCGGTCCGTATCTGGTTGCAGGTTGATTGGGGGGGGCTCGCGGGATAGTAGCCTAAAATTATGTTTCAAGTTAGATATATAGCTGAGCGGCCCTGGGGGTGGATAGATAACTGCAGCATTTAAGGGTAACTCCACCGTCCCCCCTCCAACCCCCGCCAGACTGAACCCCTGATTTAGACAGCAAGAAAGAATTGGGAGCAAAGCATAAAAGGGGATTTATTGCCAGCACATTTTAACACCTTTGCTTTCATTCGATGTATTATAGGTAGTGATGGAAAAAGCGCCAGGACTTTGGCGCCAAGCGCCAAAAGCGCCATGGCGCTTTTCCGAACCCCAGCGCCAAGCGCCAATGGCGCCAGAGCAAAATGGCGCCAAGCGCCAAAAGCGCCATGGCGCTTTTCTAGACCACGGCGCCAAGCGCCAATGGCGCCAGAGGATATTGGCGCCAAGCGCCAATAGCGCCAGCGCCAAAAAATTTTTTGCTTCTCATATATGCGGCCATGCTGATGCAGTCACTTTTGTTCTTGTTGTCTTGATATTTTGCAGCTGGGTGTTTGGGCTATGTATAGCACACCATCTGTAAAAAGTGCTAAGATTTTTTAGGATTTTTTTAAAATTACTTTTGGAATTTAGTTGTTTTTCCCAAAAAATAATTTTCAAATTTCAATTTTTTTTGGAATACTTCCGATTTTTCTACTAGGATATTGCAGTTTTGCTAGTCACTTTTGAACACAGGATTTTGAGGTTTCAAATTTTGGATTGCCATGGTTGGAATGGCTTCAGAAAGTGATTCCACACCATGTAAAACCAAGTGTCAAATGTCAAGAAGTAAATGTGATGTAAAATGTCAATCAAAAGAAAACAGCAAACATTTTTGATTCAACTTTTGACATTTTGCATGACACTTAACAAAATTGTATTTATGAAACATTGGATGATGTTTATTACTCAACTTAACACTTTACAGGGTCTTTGACCCTGCTCAAACAAAACTGCAAGGAACGAGCTCAGTATAGTGATTGAGCGAAAACCTATGTGAAGAGTGTTACCAGTGTGATGAATAGTCACATAAAGCCTTACATAATTCGGATTAGATGGGACAAATGTAGAATATTTTACCCATGAAATCACAAGGAAATTGTTTAAAAAGTAATCAAGAATAGGGTATGTTGATCCGGGAATACACTGACAGTAGCACATAGACTTATGTAAATTATACTTAACGCCGCACCGCACACTGAAATTTTGCGTTCAGCGTTCGAACGTTTTTGCACGCTGAACTACAAATGCTGAAATCAAAATCTCAAGAAGCTACCATTTTTGAAGCGTAAAACAATTCGGAATTTGCAATATTCGCGTAATTGGCATGCGAGCCGCATTTTTACGCTTCAAAAACGCATTGTTCTGTAGATTTTGATTTCAGCGTTTGTAGTTCAGCGTGCAAAAACGTTCGAACGCTGAACGCAAAATTTCAGTGTGCGGTGCGCCAACAGGTCTTTCTGCATAAAATAATGATGAATTTTGAGTACTTCTTGGCGCTTTTTTGGCGCTTTTTAAAACACTAGCGCCAAGCGCCAATGGCGCCACGGCGTCATAGCGCCAAGCGCCAAAAGCGCCATGGCGCTTTTCCAAACCCCAGCGCCAAGTGCCAATGGCGCCACAGCAAAAAGGCGCCAAGCGCCAAAAGCGCCATGGCGCTTTTTGCTTTGGCGCTAGCGCCAGGCGCCAGCGCCATGGCGCTTTTCCATCACTAATTATAGGTAACGATGGCAAACCCCCTGAAAAAAAGTATTTAAATTTTTAAGTGTTTTTTCCAAAATGAATTTTCGAATTTTCGAATTTTTCCTTAAGTTAATTTTCGAATTTCGGATTTAATTTTCGAATTTTCGAATTTTCAAATCTTTTTGGGCAGTTTTCGAATTTTTTTGGGTAATTTTCGAATTTTTGAGGGGAATTTTCGAATTTTTTGGAAAAATATTGAATTGAGAGCTTTTAAGCTGTTAATTAGTTATGTTGAAATAGTTATGGGTGCTCGGTGCATTCCTGCACATTCCTCAACATGACTAGGTCCACCCATAGCTGGAATTGGGGATGGCTGTACTGGGAAGGAGATCACCACACTTTTGTGTCATTCCATTCTGTTGTACATTTGCTGATTTTGATGTTATTCAAGTATGTTGGGTTTTGGGTCTGGGTATGACCATTTTTTTGGTTTTCCTCAAATATAATCTCCCAGTCCCAAGGATAAGGGGGGTGTCTATTTATGATAATTTCACACGGCCGATCTGGCTAGTCAAATTTGAAGCTTATAACTTGGCCATTTCTGGGCCGATTTGAACCATTCAAAAGTTAAAATAATCTACACAACCTATCGATTCAATTTCTGGGGTTGGATTAGTAATGTCGATATTTTTATGTCAATTTGACTCTGTTTATATGTGATTTATACATATATTTACCATAAATCCTCGAATCCCACTTGAATAACTCCCCCCTCGAACAAGTCCCCCTCAAAAAATTTTGACAAAAAAACTGCCCTGGGGACTTATTTGAGATAAACAGTATTTACATCAAGTATATGATAGCATGTTCAGAAAAATTCATGTTAGATGTTGAAATACTGGGTCAAATTTAGGGTTCAAACGATATATCGTATTGAATATCGAATATCGGATATCGACCATTTTTTAATATCGAATATCGAATATCGATATCGAAAATTTTGAGAAAATATCGAATATCGAATATCGATATCGAAAATTTTGAAAAAATATCAAATATCGATATCGAATATTGACCATATTTTCGATATATCGAACCTGTATAATGTCCTTAATTAAGTTATTATTTTTGTTTTGAGATATTTGTGATTAATTTGATTTGCTTATAGTATCTAAGTTGATGGGTAAAAGTAAAGTATTTAATGTCATCTTTGTTGGAGTGCTTACTCCACATTTCTTGTATTTGGCTTGGCCACATACCTACTGAACTACCTACCTCAAATTTGAAGCCAGAAAATGCTGATATGCTGCTTTTTTGCAACATGCCCTTAATCAATTGGGTTATAAGTATGAATTGTAATATCTACCAATTTTTGTTTGTCTGATACAATTTTATTCGTCATGTTTTTTCTTCGATTTTATCATTCTGACCATTGTAAACCTTGTCAAAATCAATTGTACTTTTTCAGTAAAAAGATAATCAACCATGTTTGCAACCATATGAACATACAATATGCTGCTTGAAATATGCCTTGCTATACCAAAAGCTAAATATTGAATATCAAAAATATCGAAATATCGATATTGAATATCGACCATTTTTTAGTATCGAATATCGATATCGAGGGTCCATATCATATCGAATATCGATATCGAAAATTTTGAAAAAATATTGAATATCGAATATCGATATCGAAAATTTTGAAAAAATATTGAATATCGAATATCGATATCAAAAAGTGATATCGTTTGAACCCTAGTCAAATTAGCATAACAAATTTTTACATCACTAATCTAACCTGAAAAATGGAATCTACAGATTGTACAGATCATTTTAAGTATTTAATGGTCCAAATCGGCCAAGAAATGGCTGAGTTATTAAGCTTTAAATTCAACTTGCCTGATTGGCCATGTAAAATCAACACCTTTTATAGACCCACCTTATCTCGGGCCTGGTGGATGATTCGAGGAAACAAAACAATTCGGTCATAGCCTTGACCCGAAACCACAACATACTTGGACGGTATCAAAATTGGCTGACGTGTAACAGAATGGGCAACACAAAAGTCTGGTGTTCATCCAACCCCCTAAAATGTCATTCCCGATTCCAGCTATGGGTCCACCATGGAGGTCATTTCAATGTTTTTAAACGTTTTTTTTTGTTTCGATACACTTTTTCAGACGCACCGCGCCTCAATTGTCGAACGAATTAGCACATTGAACTTAAGAATGTGTTATATGTCCTTGAATTACCTGAAAAATTCGAAAAGTATTTTCGAATTTTTGAATTTTCGAATTTTCGAATTTTTTGTGTTTTTTCCAATGGTGAAATAAAAATTCGAAAATTCCGAAAAAATTCGAAAATTCGAAAATGTTTTCGAATTTTAGAATCTTTTTTTGCCATCGTTAATTATAGGTACCTATATAAAGGCTGCCCTAAAATTAACTTATATTTATTCATTTGTCCTCAAAATTGATCAACTGGAGTGGCGATTTCACCGTATTATAACAATTTCATAATATCATGGTTGGCGCTTTTTTGGCGCCATTTCAAATGCCGGCGCCAGGCGCCAATAGCGCCACCGGAAAATGGCGCCAAGCGCCAAAAGCGCCATGGCGCTTTCGCAGACCCCAGCGCCAAGCGCCAATGGCGCCAGAGCGTTTTAGCGCCAAGCGCCAAAAGCGCCATGGCGCTTTTTGCTTTGGCGCTAGCGCCAGGCGCCAGCGCCATGGCGCTTTTCCATCACTACACTGCACAACTAAAGTTCCATTTGACGCCAGTGCAATGGTGCCATTCCAACACAAAATCGAAATAAAACCAAAAAAATCTATGGCACAAATGTTAGTTGTGCAAAGCCTATCTATAAAACTGCGCAACCAAAATTGGCTGTGCGACAGAACGTGTTCCGACCCAAAATATTGATCAGTCAGGAAAGTTTTTGCCATTTCTAGATCTGGCAGTCCGGATTTGCTGTCTCCCATTGGATCATCCTGGGTGATCCTACTGAGGTTTCAGCTGGGATATATAAGCTACTGTATTTTTGCAAAATACCTCCAGGCAGCGATGGAGGTCCATTCACACGTTTTCACATTCACACATTCACACAAGTCAACATAATAAAAATCACACGCAAAAAATTCACACACTCCCATATTTTGCTGTTTTACGATGGAACAGCTTTAAACACACTATGTAACTGTGTGCTGCAATGTGTTTATTTGTATAGATTCACACACAGCAGAAGGTCAATATTTAGGTGACCTCTGCATGCTGAAAACTTTAGTGCCCATCACATTACAGTGTGGGTCAAATAGCAATGTGAGAGCATGTGTGAGTGGTATTGGATAGGTAAGGAAGAAAAGCTCACACAGTGAAAACACCATCACTATAATCAGCCAAACGGCCTTTATAGTGAATTCACGACATTATATTGGCTCAACATAAGGTTCAAGCATAAAATTTTACTGCAAAATTGATTACATAAAAGTGGGTGAGGATGCAGGTCTCCAACTTGTCATGGACCAAATACTAATCCATATCTCAATCCAAAACTCCACAAGCACTGGCAGCTGTTTCTGGAGATATCAATTTGTACCTGTTCCATGACAACTTGGATCATCATCATGATCATCCACTTCTGTGTAATCAATTTGGCGTTAAAATCTGTAACTTGAACTTTATGTTTAGCTGTAGCTCATATAGCTTGTATCCGAACTTATATATCCCAGCGTATATACCATATATCCTTGAATAACTCCCCCCTCAAATCACTAATCCCTCAAAAAAGTCCCCCTCTTGTGAGCGTGAGGAAAAAATTACTCCACCTAGAATAACTCCACCTCGAAATTACTCCACCTCGAATTCTTTGATGGGTAGGAAATGTTTCACAACATTAACAAAAAAAGTTTTACCTTATATCTTCGAATAAGACCCCCCTAGGGCTTGAACTCGATTCGATTCGACTCGTGACTCAAAGGTAAAATTGGGTGCCAACTCAACTCGACTGACTCAACCATAAAAATATTGCCCAAACTCGAGACTTGAGGTTTTTGCCTGACTCGACTCAAAATTTTGGCAAATTTCTAGTTTCGGTTCCCCATTGTATCATGTCCAAAAATATCAATTTTTATTAGCATTTTTTCAACATTTCTCAAAAAATTTGTGTGCAAGCGCACATTTCGACACCACATACAAGATATGTAATTTATTGGCTTGGCATGTATTGAATGATGCCTGAACTCTAGTTTCTTATTGCTACACAATTCTACTGAATGAAACACACACACCATCATCGACACACACACACCACCTCAAATACATTGCACAATGTTGACACTGATCCAAAAACATGTGACATAGTAAATAGAAATAACTTTTAGATTGGAATGGATTAGTAAGGGGCTAGTTACACAGGTCCCGGCCGGGGACCGGGACCCGGCAAAAAATAAAAAAATACAAAAATAAAAAATTGGCGTGTATAGGTTGTTTGCATGTTAATTAGGTGAATCATCACCAAATTAGCATGCAAAAAATTTTTGCAAGACGGTTACACCTGCCAATGCATATTTTTTTGGGCAGGTGTATAAAATGTTGTGATTCAACTCAAATTTGGCATGCGTGTACTCCTTCGTTTAGTGAGTACG
This sequence comes from Sphaerolaimus hirsutus, assembly GCA_964036195.1. Lineage (NCBI taxonomy): Eukaryota > Metazoa > Nematoda > Chromadorea > Monhysterida > Sphaerolaimidae > Sphaerolaimus > Sphaerolaimus hirsutus. The sequence goes on along the minus strand of OZ038450.1, from coordinate 24,339,560 downwards.
CATGCCAAATTTTAGCTCCGGGCGGTTACCGGTTTTTTTTAATTTATACTTTAATTTTTTTCGATCACTATATTTTTGTATAGTGATTGAAATTTTGCCGGGGTCCGGTCCCCGGCAATTTTGAAATGGCCCCGACCGGGGTCAAACGTCCCCGGTGAGGAACTTTTTTTTCAGTAAACAAATGATTTTGGTCCCCGACCGGGGTCGTTTGGCCCCGGTACCACACAAAAATTTGTGGTACTTTTTGGGACTTTGTGGTAATTGTCCCCGGTCGGGGCCAAACGACCCCGATGAGAAAAAATATTTTTTCAGTAAGTATTTTTTGTGATTTCACTGAAATATGCATGGTCGGGCTGAAAAGTCCCTGGACAGTGCTCGCCATTCGCGCTAGGGGTAAGCTACAGTCATAAAATTCTCAAACGTATACATATCAGGTGTTTTGAGTTTTCACCCAAAGTTTCACCCCTCTAGCTCCACCCACTGCGGAACTGTGGGGGTTACAATTTCGGTCATTGTACTGATGTACACATGGTGCTCTATCTCAACGCTGCTTTAAGTTGTGATCATGAAACTTTGGCCAGTGTAAGCCAGTGTGTTGGCAATGTGCTGATAGTATTCAACACTTTCATCAACATCATTGCTATTAAGGTAAAGTTAATATGCAAATCAGGGTGATGTGCAAGAAACGTGTGAACTGTGATGGATGTTTTGGTGATCATCTGAGATCATGTTGTATTGCAGTGATTTTAATGTTGTTTTGAAATGTGCAATAAATAATTATATACATTAAATTTCATTTGTGTTGTGACCAAATATTTTTGGTTGCTCAAATAATCCCCCAGTCCTGAGATTAGGGCGTCTATTCAAGGTGTTCATTTTGTATGCCTTATCTGGACATTGATTTTGAAGCTTAATAAGGTGGTCATTATGGGCTGTTTATGAGCGGTTGACGATTAAAATGATCAGGACAGCATGCAGATTCAATTTTTGTGGTCGGATTGGTGATGTGTAAATTTCATATGCTGATTTGGTCCAGTTGAATGAAAACGCATGCAATTTCAGAACTCAATATCTCAGCTATTTCTCAGCCGATTTTCACCAATAAACACTTAAAATGATCAGAATCACCTGGAGCTTCCATACTTATGTTCTGATTATCAGCTGCCACTCCTAGACCCTGTAAAAGACCCTGAAAAGTGTCAACGACCCTGTAAAATATCATGTGTCATGTAAAATACCATGTAAAGTGTCATGTGTATCCTAATCTTATTTTATCATATCCAAATCTTATGTTTTTGTATCCAAATCTTACTTTACACATAAGATTTGGATACAAAAACATAAGATTGGGATATGATAAAATAAGATTTGGATACACATGACACTTTACAGGGTATTTTACATAATACATAACATTTTACAGGGTCTTTGACACTTTTCAGGGTCTTTTACAGGGTATTTTACATGATACATGACATTTTACAGGGTCTTTGACACTTTTCAGGGTCTTTTACAGGGTCTTGTACATGACACATGACATTTTACAGGGTCTTTGACACTTTACAGGTTCTTTTATAGGGTCTGGGAGTGCCCCCAGCATGTGGTCTATGCCCTTTCTAGTTTACACACTCTTATTATTTTGCATTAGGCCTGCAGCAACATCTTTTGATCTCCAAATGATCGAGATTGTGATTTATGATGATCTGTGGTGCACAGCAATAACTACTTTGAATGGCTATGTCAGTGACAGATTGTTGTTAGAATTGTTTTTCACAATGGGGTATTTATTGTGGCATAAACTGTATTTTCCAATGGGACACATTTCTCAATTGAAAAAAGTTCACATTGATGCGATTGAGTAGTCAATGATTGATTACTGTATTTCCTCGAAATACCCCCCATGGGGTGATTGTTTCATAGTGGTCCCGAGAGGGGGGGGTTAAACAAGGGGGGGGGGGGGTATTTCAAGGAGGGTTATTATTTTGCTAGAAATTTTTTCAAATCCTAGTACAAAATCGTCGTTTGTGATGTACACTGGGGTAGAAAAATGCATCAATAACTGACATGTATAGACTCCTGTAGACTAATAGTAGTATGTAGATGGTATAAACACTGTTCTAACGTGATTACGACATTGTTTCAACGTGTGTTCTGCACTACGCAGAACACAAACTGCAGTATTTGTAATGTACGTTCTCTTTATACTCAATCTGGGGGGTATTTCAAGGGGGGGGCTGATTGTTTCATAGTGGTCTCAAGATAGGGAGGGGGGGTCAAACGAGGGGGGGAGGGGTATTTTGAGGGGGGTGGGTCAAGAAAATAGGGTAATCAAGTGGAGCATTTGATGTTTGCATGTGTTTTACTCTGCTCCAACACATGGTTTCTGCATGGTAGTTTTACAAAGTGCAGAAAACTCCTAACTTACATGTTTCATTGTCAAAATTGAAACAGCTACTCAATTGAGCCCTCAATAAATTCCACTTTGAATACCCCCACCCCCACTTGAAAAACTGAACATTGAAAAACCTCCCTCTAATTAACTCCTCTATAAAGTTGGCCTTGAATGATGATGTAAAAAGTGCCAGACTTTTGGCACTAAGCGCCAAAAGTGCCATGGCACTTTTCAAGGCGCCAAAAGCGCCATAGCACTTTTCAAGAACACGGCGCCAAGCGCCAATGGTGCCAAAGGATGTTGGCGCCAAGTGCCAATGGCGCCAGCGCCAACAAATTTTGCTGCTCCTCAACAACAAAGTGCAGCAATGCTAATGCAGTGCTATTTACTTGTGTAAGATGCAAGATTATGTTTAATTGAGTCAAGTTTTCTTCTTTTTGTGATGTTATTTTACAGCTGAGAGTTCCGGTTGACAATGGCAAGCCATTGTGGAAAAAAGTGCTTCAATTTGTATAGATAATGTCATGTGTCACATAAAAGACTCTGTTTAGTGTCAAATGTCATGTAAAATACCCTTTAAATTAAAGTGTCATGTTTATCTAAATCCTATTTTATAGTATCCAAAACTTATGTTTTTGTATCCAAATCTTACTCTTTTACATAAGATTTGGATACAAGAACAGAGGGTTTGGATATGATAAAATGAGATTTGGATATGATAAAATAAGATTTGCATACACATGACACTTCACAAGGTTTTTTACATGATATTTAACACTTAACATGGTTTTTACATGACACCTGATTACGGTTGGTTGTATAAAAATTATTTGTGTACAAATTTTATAAAAATTGTATTTTATATTAATTTTCTTCTTGTTTCATTTTATTTTATCTTATTCTTCAATTTTCCATTTTATTTTTATTTTTATTTTTTCTGAGATTTTGCCAACCATGCACCTGACATTTTACAGGGTCTTTTACACTTTACAGGGTCTGTTACAGGGTCTGGGACTGGCACCAGGTACATTGCATATAAACATATAATATCGACAATAAAACTTGATTGTCAACACAACGCAACACCATGCATTTGAACATCTCTCATCTGCCCATTATTTGGGAAAGTGTTGAATATCCTTGCAATTGCATGAACATGTATACCGTATTTCCTCGAAATACCCCCGGGGGGTGATTGTTGCATAGTGGTCCCAAGAGGGGTGGGGGGGGGGTTAAACA
>OZ038450.1:24241902-24335729 GCA_964036195.1 Sphaerolaimus hirsutus | reverse complement strand
CTGTGGGAGGAGTATAAATCTAAAATTTTGGGGATGTGTTACCAACACCACTCCCCTACTGTACACTATTCAAAAATGTGAGATTTATTTGAAAAATTTCTCAAAAATTCACTTATTCTCTAAAAAACACCACTCCCCAATAGATGGATGACAAAAAATTACCTTTTTGGAACTTTTTTATTAGACACTTAAAGAGATGGTTTACGATACTTTAAAGGGAAAGGGTTTGATGTTTTTAAGTTACGTAAAGAACCATAGCTCTAAAATGCCTGGCATTGCAAAATTTACTTGGGGGAATTTCAAAGTTTAAATTTTGTAAATTTTTGTTCCTGCAATGATGTCATTATGATGTCATAAAATTCACCCTAAGTAAATTTTGTAATGCAGGGCATTTTAGAGGTATGGTTCTTTACAAAACTTTAAACATCAAACCGTTCCCCTTTAAAGTATCGTAAACCATCTCTTCAAGTGTTGAATAAAAAAGTTCCAAAAAGTGATTTTGTTGTCATCCATCTATTGGGGGAGTGTGTGTTTTTTTAGAGAATAAGCGAATTTTTTAGAAATATTTCACATTTATTTCACATTATTGAATAGTGTATATAGTAGGGGAGTGATGTAGGGTAACACATCTCCAAAATTTCAAATTTATACCCCCTCCCACAGCTCAGAAATCAGCGGGTGCCGGACCTGCTGTGGGACACCAAAAAAGCCGGAAAAATGTTTGCACTTAGGGCGACCCACGCTGAGAGGGGTCGCCGCGACCCCCCAAATTCGTGCAAAGTAGAGGGAGGTTGCGCCAATATCTCCCCAAGTTTCAGCCTCTGGGGTGCCCTAGAACTGGCGGATAGGATGTGAGAAGTAAAATCAAAAAATGGGTGCCGGACGTGACGCGGGAAGGTGTTTACAAAAAATAACTGCACAGTGCACACATGCAGTTATGCATTGAATGTAGAAAATATGGCAAAATGTACAAACTGGCCTTTGATCTCCAACCTTTGATCAGTACTCATGGTATTCTACAGTTTCATCATACTTTTGTAAAAAGGACAAGATCAATGGAAATTCACCAGCTGCGACACAAAGTCAAAGTGTGTATCGCATTGCTTAATCAGTAAATATCAACACTGAAAAGGGTGCCATTATTAGTGAACTTCATACCACTACAGTATTTGCTACAGTCTGAAATATTTCATAAAAGGCAGTAAAATGTGAAATGATGCATAAAAATGACAAATATATTGATCTAAAGGTGAAAACAGTGGGTGTATTCTAATGCTCAACAGTGAGAGCTCTTTCTAAGAAATTTTTTTTACACTTACACTTTTTTTTACACTTTCCTAGGTATTTTAAAAATACCTTACACTTTTGGTATCCAGACTCAAAATTTGGAAAGTGTATTTTACACTTACACTTTCCAAAAATACCGGTATTTTAACAACTCTGGTTTAAAATTAACAAGAAAAATTCAAAAATGCAATTATCTGATGCAAAAAATGTGTAAACTACTATAAAAGATTTAAAAATTCGAAAAGTAATGTAAAAGATTTGAAAATTAGAAAATCGAAAAACATAATTCCAAAATTCAAAAACTTTTTTCAGAAAAAAATTAAAATTTGAAGTCAGTTAGAAAAACACTAAAAAAATTTAAAAAGTATTTGCCTTGAATGATTCCCCCCCCCTTTTGAATATTCAACCCTTGTAAGACGAGTGAGGAAATAATAATTCCCCCCTCGAACAACCCCCCCCTTAAAAATATTTGACCAATTAGTTGTTGTTTTTGTGTTTTTGTAGTTAAAAAATGAATATATCATGGAATAACTTGATAGAAAGACGCTTGAAAATGTTGACGAAAGAATAATTCCCCCCTCGAATAATCCCCCCCCCTCGAATAGTTCCCCCCTAAAACAGACTGGCGAAATAATAATCCCCCAGGGGGATTATTCAAGCACTATAGGCATTATTCTTTTTAAGGGGGTTTGCCATGGTTAGTCCCCACCAGCGCGACCTGTTCCTGTAAATAAACCTTACATACAAGTAGCCCATTCAATTGGAATGCCTGGAAAGTTGTTGAAAACAGATAAAAACCAATTTTTAATGCATGGCGTGTCCCCTGTCCCATAAACGGGACACTGCTATGTGCCTAACTCTTTTACATTTTCCATAAAAGTACTCGATTTTGCATTTTCTATAAAAAGTACCCTCTTTTACATTCAAGAATTTGACATTCCGGTGAAAGCAGTAAATATTTTAGTGAAAGATTTACAGAGGACCAACATTTTGACAGGGAAGTGATTAATTTAAAAAAAGTAATCTTTCAAAAATGCAAAGTGAACATAACTTGCGATGCCAGTTCGACTACTGGTGAAGACCTTGGACATTTTTGTATTTATTGAACTTTTTTTTCAACCAGATCATCGCTGCAAAGATCACCTCCAATATGCCTTGCGTGATTGTGAAATTTTGGGAAAAAATTTGTGTGCTCAGCGGACTAGTGATGAGAAAAGCACCAGAAGTTTGGCGCCAAGTGTTCAAATATCGCTTTAATTATCTTTGTATTGTAATTAGTTATGAATTTTCCAGCATATATTTACATTTTTAGGCTATTTACACAGGGTCCCGGCCGGGGACCGGGACCCGGCCAAAAAATTTTTTTTTCTTCAAAAAACAATAATTGGTGTGCATGGGTTCTTTGTGTGTTAATAAGGTTAATTAACACCAAACTTGCATGCACAAAATTTCTGCACGACGGTTACACACGCCAATGCATTTTTTGTTGGGGGGGTGTAATTTTTTTCTTCTTTTTTTTCTCAAATTTGGCATGCGTGTACTCCTTCGTTTAGTGAGTACGCATGCCAAATTTGAGAAAAATCAAACAAATTTATAGACGCCCCCAAACAAACTTTTGCATCGCCGTGTTTGACCGTCATGCAGAAATTATGTGCATGCAAATTTGGTGTTAATTAACCTAATTAACACACAAATAACCCATGCACACCAATTATTGTTTTTTGAAAAAAAAATATTTTTTGCCGGGACCTGTTGTAAATAGCCTACATTTTACGTTAACTATTTTATGTTAATTATTTTATGTTAAGCGGGAATTAGAGCTCAGCGTCGATTCGACGTGAGCTCTAATTCCCGCTTTATATATAGAAATATACCAGAAAATTCATAACTAAAAAAATAACAAAAATAATCAAACGATATTTGAACACAGTAAAGATAATTGATAACACTACCATACCCTAAAGTTACAGCATTGTAACTTTATCCATTATGTTGCAATCATTATGTTAAATTTTAGGTTATATCCGTTGAACTGTAGTACCAGCTTTAGTGTGAACTAGTGATGGAATGGCACTATGGCGCTGGCGCCATTTGAGGGAGCCAAAGGGCGCAGCGCCGTGGCGCCATTGACGCTTGGCGCCCTTTTCCTGTGGCACCCTTGGCGCTTGGCACGCTGTCCTAAAAGAGCGCCACAATGGCGCCAACACGGTTTCAGGGTGGGTTTTATAAAAAACGATACAATTTTTTGCAATGTCACTTTTTGACTGAAAAATGCTTATGTAAATTTTGGTTGTATTTAACAACTCATCAGATGTATTTAATGGATGTTTGTAGGGATTTGAATGGTGCACAGAAACTGTCTTATTAAGTTAATATTTACTAAATATTTACAGAACTGCACCAAGTAATACCATACTGATGCCGCTCCCAACCTCTGTAAAATGTGAAGTATCATGTGAAGTTTCAAAAGTCACGTCAAAAAAATGTCAAACACCTAGTCATAAAATAAAATTTGACATTTTACGTGGCTTATTGCATGACTTTTGACACTTCACAGGATCAAAAGGTGGCCCTGACTGAAGTATCTAGGTAGGGCTCGAAACTCGATTTTTTCCAAACTCGAGTTCAAGTCGCAACCCCAAACTTTTTCCGGTCGAGTCAGACGAGTCGAGTCGGTACCCTGTTTTACCCTCGAGTCACGAGTCGAGTCGAGTCGAGTCGAGTCGAGTTCGAGCCCTATATCTAGGTGTTTGAAGTGAGTTCGTGAATGGAAAGCATAGGTTTTAGCTTGAAGCTTTTGAATCGAATGTCAGGTGTAGGTAGTCAACTGTCTGCACACTTTACCATATTCCATCTGAATAAAAAACTTTCTTTTTCCTATTCAATTACAGTACTACAATATCGCTCTCACTATGGGTGAATTTGGAGTATGAATTTTCGCATGACAATATAAAAAATGTTCCATTCTTTTTAAAGGTACTTTAAAGGTTTAAAGGTACTCAGATCTGTATAAACATGACTATTATTCTACCAGGCCCAATGTTGCTGCTTGTCGTGATATTGTCTTGTCAAATTCAGCATGAATGTGAAGAGAGTGAACGTACAGTGCAATTTGTTGACTGTCATTGAACATAGGTATTAAGATTAGCGATGTAAAAGGCGCCAGACTTTTGGCGGCAAGCACCAAAAGCGCCAATGGGGCCACAGAAAAATAGCGCCAAGCGCCAAAAGTGTCATGGCGCTTTTCTAAACCATGGCGCCAAGCGCCAATGGCGCCAGAGGATGTTGGCGCCAAGCGCCAATAGCGCCAGCGCCAACGTTTTTTAGCTGCTCAGAAAGTGCAGCCATGCAAATGCAGTGATATTTATTTGTTACAGATGCAAGATATACCTAATTCAAATCCAAGCATGCAAGCAACCGTTGACGTGAAATGTAAAGTTAGTTCCCTGACGTAAAATGATGACGTGAAATGATAAAAATTGAATTTTTCAATTCGCTCTAGTTGTGGCTGATAACACTCAGTATTGGACACGATTAAGGTATTGATTCATATATTATCCTTAGAAATTTGTAGACCCGTAGCATGATCCACACTCATGTAATTAATTTCACAACGTCATTTTACGTCGTCAGTTCACGTCGAATCGACGCTGAGCTCTAATTCCGGCTTAAGAGCAGGCAGCGATGTTTCACACTGTACAACTATCTGGGGGCACATTGGCTATATATTATATACTACACTAACATATTTATCATGGCTTATTATGACACAATAGCATGAACAAATGGAAGCTTTTACACTAAAGATGCCTCAAAAGCAACGGAAACCACCAGCAATGGTAATATGTATGTGAAATTGCCCACTTGCGCACAAACAAATTGCAAAATACCTTGTGCTTAGTACTAACAATTTTGGTTGACATTAAAAAAAATGGTTTTGATGCTTGCGTTTTTTTAACATTCAAAAAATAATAAAAAACTTGGAAAGAAATGCCGGCTATCCCTAATTGTATCTCTATTCCATTTTAATGTGTCATTCAGTGAAATACATTCATCTTCTGTGTGTACTACATAAATCCGATTGGCCTTACACACAATGTCAACTGGTTCCCATCCCAATTGAAAGCTTGCTGACAAGCAGAGTTGCGAAAGCATATTTACGCTTACCTGAAATACCCAGGTAAATGGGTATTTACACTTACGCTTACGCTTACAATTTTGGAATATACCCATACGCTTTTTTACGCTTTCCTGGGCAAAATACCTGTGTACTAAAAGCGTAAAAAGTTTTTCACACAGCCCAGTTTAACGCTTTTGAAAAAGCGTAAAACTACAAAAAAGAAAGGGGCGGATAACGCGTACCAAAAATAACTGCATTGAAACGTTGAAAATAGCAGCACATGTAGAAATTCCGTCAAAATGGGAATGTCTGGTTAAAATTTTGCGGTCTAGCAAATATTATGTCTTCAGTTAATGAATTTTGTGGCTGATTATGGATTCTGACAACGATGTTGTCACAGTCTACAGCACTGAGTCTGAGTTAGAAAATAACGAATAAGACTTGAGTGCCGCTGCCAATGAAATGTCATCAACATGCAAATTTTTACCCAGAATTTAATTTGGAAAGAGTTTACTTAACAAAAACAGACAGAATCTGGGCTGAGCAACCTCTGGGATCGATAGATAGGTAGCTGGAGCATGTTGGGGGGCAACCATAGGGGATTTTGGGGGTAGCATTTTAGGGGGGGGGGGGGTCGGCGCCCGAGCACGTGTTTATAATTCGGGAACGGCTTGGTGGAAAATGTTGAAATTTGGATACCTATAAATATAATGGTTTCAGGTCGGGGCTAATTACAAATCTAAGGAAATATCGCTACGACCCCCCTGACTGGAGATATGGTGGGTCTATAAAAAGGTACTTTTTGTGAAATTTTTTGGGTGTCACTAACGATGGCAAAAAAGATTCTAAAATTCAAAAACATTTTCGAATTTTCGAATTGTTTCATAATTTTCGAATTTTTATTTCACCCCTAGAAAAAACACTTAAAAAACGATTTATTTTTCAAAAAATACTTTTCGAATTTTTCAGGGAATTCAAGCCAACAAAACGTACTCTTAAGTTCAACGTGCTCAATAAATTGACAATTGGTACGCGGTGCGTATGAAAAAGCGGAACAAAACAAAAAAATGTACAAAAACGTTGAAATTTAAAATGCCGTATAAAATGTGGAATGTCATGCAAGTGTCAAAAGTTATGAAAATGCCCGAGAAAATGGTTAACATATTTGCAATTTTCCACAGCATTTCCATGACTTTAGACACTTTGCATAACATTTGACATTTCACACAGCATTTTACAGGTGTCTGGGACGGCCTATAGGAACTGCACATATTTATAAGTAAAAGAGATGTGATCACAGATATTATCAAAGAAGAGTGGTTTGAGAAGTATTTACCTGTATTTATCTTGTGAAGTTAGCACTGTATGCACTGAGTACGCTCAGTGCGCTATACTTGGATGACATTACACTGTACATTTTTTCTGGAGGTAACACTCCATCATGACGTCATAACTGCAGTTGGCAGTGAACTTATTTACAGCTCACTGAACCGGTTCAGAGTTGGGATGAAGTGGACTGGAGTGGGGAGTCTGTTCACAAGTTTTCGGTTGGCTGTCTGCCAGCCAAAGACATAAATCATATCTATTTGTAGAGTATCACATCTGCCAAGTATAGCCACTTCCGAAACAGTCCAAATTCTTCATTTAAAACTTCAGATTCAATAATTTTACCAAAAAAAATTCGAAATTTTTTTGAAAAAATTCGAAAAATAGCCAAAAAATTCAAAAATTGCCAAAAAAGATTCGAAAATTCGAAAATTAAATAAGAAATTTGAAAATTCATTTCAGGAAAAATTTGAAAATTAAAAAATTCATTTCGGAAAAACACAAAAATTTAATTACTTTTTTTTGGAGGGTTTGCCATCGTAAGGTGTCACACAGAACATGCAAAATTTGCACCTCAATAACTCACCCAGATCTCAACCGATTTTTATCATTTGACTTTTAAAATGATCATAAATGTTTGGAGAGTTCATTTTTTGGGTCAAATACGTGACGTTCAATATTTTATATATTGATTTGGCCAAATTTCGGAATGCAAAATTTCCTGCAAAAATTTTTTTTAGACATGCTATCTTATACTCCTGATCAAGAGAAACTCAAAAATAAGATCGATAGCTCTTTCCAAGAAGATTTGGAAACTGTATTTATGCTTACTCTTATGCTTTCCAAAAATACCGGTATTTCAACAACTCTGCTGACCAGTAACACTATCCAGTGTTGTATATATGCATATACTGTATTTTGTATTCTAATGGGAGGGAAGGTCTCCAATAGAAGTGTGTCTCCAATAGAAGGGCAGGAGAAAAAGGTGATGAAAAAATAGAAGTGTGCCCTTACATTGGAAGCAATATGGTACTTCATGCCAGCCTGGTACATTGCATATACCGCAGCAACAATGCAACTTCATTTGCAACATAATGCAGCCCTACTAGGTAATTGACATCACAAATTTTTGTCAACTGAATGCCAACTAAATAACACATAATTTTTTTTAATGCATCACACTTAACATAAACAATAAAAATTTAGGTTCACTGTATAAAATCAACTATGCTCTATCACATAGGAAACTTAAAATCTCATAATTAACCAAAATTTAAATGACATGGACTTCAGTTGACATCCAGCTAGTAGGGGCCCAATGCAACACTATGCACTTGAATGCCATTTGTCCACTTGTCAGCTTTGAATTGGGATGGAAACCAGTTGACATTAGATGTCATTGAAAACTAGTGTGTGTCAGCCCATTATTTGGGAAAAGCTTTGAATATTCTTGCAATTGCATGGGCATGGTTTACAAAATAAGCAAATAGAGGGTTGTTCTTCCTGGGATACACTTACAGTAACACATTTACTCATGTAATTTATGCACGCAAGGTCTTTTTACATAAAATAATAATAATTTTTATAATCAACTCCTTGGCGCTTTTTAAAACACTAGCACCATGCACCAATGGTGCCACGGTGATAGTGTACCGCATACGTAGGAGCTCCTCGAAGAAGTTTATTGTCAACGCAGCAACTCCCGAAATGGCCCAAATGGCCAGACTAAATACCATTCAGAAAGTTCACCCAAACACGTGCATTTCACCAGATCTCACAATATCCCTCTCCTAACCACTCAAAAATCAACATTCAAACACATTCATCAAGCACACTTTCACACAATCACCCCCTATTTTCCACCCCCCACGTCAATGACGAGAACATGGAGAGCGCGACCGGCGACGCGAAGAACCATGACGTGTCCTTGCCCGGCTAAGTCTTGCTGCCGTGTTTCAAAAAACTTTCTGCGGTGGTGGGCGGTTTGGATAGCGCTGAGGTGGAGCGTTACAGCGGCGACTAAGTTCAGGTAACTGATCATCTTGAGCACGCGCGTGCGCTAAATCTGCCGCAGCGGCTGTAGCCGCCATTTCGTTCAAATGAGCGTTGTGGCGCCTGATTTCCGATGGGTTTGGTGCCATCGTACGTGGATTGTCAACGTCTGGTGCGTACTCGCGTCGACGATAGAATGTTGTACGCGCATCAAGGTCGACCGGCGCATGTTTCAAAAATAAAGTAGCAAAAAATAGCATTCCAGCTTGCCAAAAATAAAACAACGTAGCAAATTATAGCTGCAACTAATGTATTTCTCACCAATGAAAACAATGACATTTCTGTCTGTGTTGACACATTAGCCCGCGGCACATTGCATAGAGCCCTAGCTTCGTCACACCCCCCCACAAGGCGGTTTATAGCTTCAGCTTGTTTGTCGCAAAAAATGTAACTCTCTTCAAGCGATGTGTGATAGTTATCACACTCAACCTTTGAGTGAAATTTTGCCATTGCAACACCTCAAAATGATTTAAAAATGAAAGTCAGACTTTAAATCCAACAATGGTGTGCTGCTGCAAATCTGCTTCTCCACGCAGTGCATCAAATTTGGTGTGCGTAGCGGTAAAGCGTGTGGACAAGGATTCAAAGTCCTGATTTTTTAACCTTAGACTAATGAATTTATTCATCATATTGTGACTTCAAACATAAAGTATGGCACCCCAAAATGACCTGGCTCATCTTCTCAAAGGCTTCCTTCAATTTTGTATATTTAGTCCGAAGGTCTGTACCCATCCCTGTTGATGTCCCTGGTTGTTCTGGATCGTCCTCTGGCAGCAAGTTGTCCGGGCTCATGTCAGCTTCTTCTAGCGGCATTTCTGCATTGTTTTCTTCATCATGAATTTGTGCCTCCGTGGTGTTTGTCGACGACACGCTCGTGAGACGTTCCCTTGAATGTAACAAAAAATTTTCTGTGAAACGTGTGTAAAATGTGAAATGGTGAATCTTGAATAGACAATGCACAAAATGTCAAATGTCAAAAATTAAAATTTAACAAATAATTGTGACGATTAGCTGAACTAATTTACCTCATGCCTTAATTTGAAAATGATTTTTGAGAAATATTGGTAGTTAACCAAATAAAATTTGTATAAATAAAGTGTTTAAATGTAGTGGTAGTTGTTTTTGTGACCAGATACTTGCCTTTCTGTATCTCTGTCTTAAACAGCTGCACTGCTAACTACCATCACTAGCACAAAAAATAATGTGAGTGTTGCAAATTTAGGTAAGGTTCTGTCTTGCGTGAAATTTTTCACCATCACCTTGTCCCCAACCACAAATTGTGTCGTTGAATGTTTGTCAAAGTATCTTTTGAATGTCGCTTTATTGCGTTTGCTGTGTGTGTGCGCCACCATGTGTGCCACACCAGGGTCGAATGTGAGAGCAGCCACAAAAAACAAATTCCAATGTGGCAAAAAACCATAAACCAAATAAAATGGGCAACAAGCAGTATTTTTATAGTAAGCCATATTGTGCTTCAGAATTATGAGTGGTAACAAATCTTTCCATGGACATGTCGGGTTCTCATTTTTAGTCAATGCATAAAGTTCCCTCAGACGGCCATTAACCCCTTCAACGAGACCGTTAGCGGAAGGGTTGTGTGACATTGTTGGTGAGTGTGAAGTACCAAATTTTGACACAACGATTGAAATGATGAATTTAAGTATTCAGTCCCCTGATCGGTGACAATTAAACGTGGCGCCCCGTAAATCATAAATATGTTTTTCAATACAAGCCGTGCCACTGTTTCTGCTCGTAAAGAAGGTACTGGAAAAGCGACCACATATCTAGTTAGTGCGTCCACAGATACTACCACCTTAGAATGTGCATTATCATGCTCCAACTGGATGGTGTCCATATGCAACACTTCAAACGGTTGTTTGGGCGTGGGCACATTGCCAATTGGTCCAACATGCAACGCATGACGCTTGAACTGCAAACAACGTGTGCATGCTGTGCAAAATTGTGTCACATCATCTTTTAGAGTTGGCCATGAAATGTATTGGCACAACAAATCAAGCGTTCTTTGGTGACCCCCATGTGACGCGTACATTCCCATGTGCGCTTGTGCCAAGCATGCTTTTTGCCAACTCTTCAGAGGCCAAATCGCATAGTGTTTTGAATTGGTTGCTGTTTGATAGTAAAGAATGTTATCAATCATGATTGCTCCTGGAACACTGTGTGGGTCACACGATAGCTGAGAAATCACCAATGACAGCTCAGGGTCTGAATTTTGTAGCTTGACCCAATCAATATTGGGACTGATAGAAACATCCAGACAAAGCATGGTCAGACTTTAAGTGGACACCTGTTGGTAGCATTCTAGCCGCCATGCTTCTAATTAAACTCGTCGGCACATCTGTGTTGACCGTGTCAAGATGGATGGATAAAGAAATACAGAGATTTGATAATTAGGTTCATTTGTTGTCCCATTTATTTATTTGCACATTTATATGTTTCATGCACTATATTAATTTACCATGCAAACTATATTTCCTGCACTATATTATTTATCCATGGAGAATATTTGATTAGGAAAGTGTTTTATAAGTTATTGATATGTTTATGTGGAATATTTAAGTTAAAAGGACAAATAAGTTATTATTAGGTTTATGAACATAAAATTAGGCTCATTCGATTCACCATAATTTTCTGATTATTATTATATATACAAATATATATATATACATACATATATATCCACCTTATTACATGGTTTGCTTGCAATTTAGGAAATTCAAATCTTGAAAATATTTGCATTCAGCGTAACAATCTAGGCCAGCGTCCGAATAGTGAAATGGTGCCCTGTGTGTAACTAGCATTTACGGTACGTATTTACCAAGCCCTTCGCGTAGGCATATTTGTATTAGTTTTGCAATGCTTTATATTTATATTTATATTATCTTGACATTTAAGATAATACCCTGCTCTAATTATGTCAAATATATGATATTAACCCTGCTCAATTAATATACCCATTTACCTCGAATAAGTCCCAATTTGCCAATCATCAAATATACGTTTTCAGGTAGTGATTATTATTAGGTTGAATATACCCTGCTCTACTTATGTCATTAGGAACATTTGCATTACTATCTCCAATTTCCAAATACTATTATATTAGTTTCCAAGGTGCGTCAATGTTTCTGACAAATTGAAACAGATTAGTAAATCAGCCGAGTTTGCCAACTTCACGCCTCACAAGATTAATAGTTTTTATATTAGCCCAATTTGTACCTGGTATTTCTTTACCATAAGTATTTGAATGTATGCACGCACAATATAAGCCAACTGTTTTGGCTAAATGTGTCTTATTGTTGCATTTGTGTTTTATTTGTGCATTTGTATTTAGGAAATTATTGTAGCCATGTTTTATACATAATTTCTGTGTCTTAGCAACTTTGGAAGTTTTTACTTCAGTCTTCTGACCCACCCAAGTCTTATGACCCCAGTCCCGACCCAGAAAATAAGCTAGCGATAGAAACTTTGACTAGGAAGCTTGCTAGGCTTTGCGCTTTTGTATTCAAGCTGTATCTGATTGAATAAAGTACCTGAAACAATCTTGAAACCCATTTCAACACGCAACCACAAAATAAACTCAACTTGGCTGTCGACAAGTGGATGTTCGGCTACAACGGGAAATTGAACCACTCTAAAGGCTGTTTCTCACTACGGTCTTGGAGTTGCCGGATTCGGTGGTAGAAGACGCTGACTTTGGTGGCTTCATCACATGGCACAGCAAGCAGGGTGATTGCATGACATTGTGCTATCACCAAGCCAGAACGAACATTGTGTGGCAGTTGGCAGAACTTCAAAAGTCCTGCTGAACATCAATTGGCCTTGGCTGAGCGTTTGCTGTTGATTTGCAGACAGCATTGTGCCAAAATCACGGCACTCCTGTCTACATCCTGGGAGCGGTTCTACACTCACGCGCAGAGGACACTGGAGTTCTGACAAGCCTGTCAGGATTTCAGGCAGCTTTCACCAGTGCTCTGGCAAGGTGCTAGACGCTGGGCGGCACTGGCATTTGACAAGGTGTCATTGTCGGACAGTGGTCAAACTATCGCTGGACGTTCCTGGACATCTGGATGCCAGTGACCGCTCGCACGTCCTTCCTATGCCAAGGGAGGGTGACCTGACGGAGACAGGATCGCCACAGAGCCACGCTAGTCAAAAGGCTGTTTTTTGGGCATTCGTGGAGGTCCCTCGCTCCACTGGGTTAGGGTGGACTCATACCTCGGAAGTGCAAAAGTAAGGGATCAGTGTACAGAGAGTGGATTTGAAAACTAAGTATTAAAATACTTGGTAGCGTGTAGGGGCTTTGCAAAGCTCCCATCAAATATACACAATGTGCCTGCTCTGTACCATCAGATCAGACAGCACAAAAGTGCCAGAATTCTGCATTGCACAGGCGCAATTGCAGGGCAGTGAACAGAAACACTGCCAGAATCAGAAAGTGCACCAGAGTGCACAGAAACGGGTCACAGGCGACACAGCAAGCACAACACACTGCGCACAGCGGCACAGGAGCCACTCAGAAGCAAGTGGCCGGCGTGGTCACGGGGCACACAGGAGTGCCAGAAAGAGTGCCAGAGCGCTCAGAAAGAGTGTGTACGGACCTTCGGGCGCACACTAGTGTGTACGGACCCTCTTTGGGCACACACTGCTGGGCAGAGAATTGTCCAAGTGGATTTGACTGGTGTGTTGAAGTCAATGTGTGTAAACAATCACGTCAGGGGCTTTAGGAACACACCTGGTGCCAGTGCAGTAAAGGTCAACACGTGAGAACACGTCAGGGGCCTGTAGGACTGCATTGGTATTGTGCTTGGCACAACAAATCTGTGGTGCACAGAGATGTGACCAAGAAGGCGCAGGGAAGCGTCACAAGCGTCACAGGTGACACACTATAAAGAGAAACAGTGAAAGAAATTGTTATCAGCAGAAATGGTGATCTCACCAACAGGTCACATCAGGAAGACCCTGGGTCCAGCAAAGCACAGGGTGGACAGCAGATTGCAAAGAGAATTTGCAAAGTATGATCAGGAAGTGTATGCGGAGGCATCAAAGGATGAGAAGAGAACAGAAATGAGAAGGGTGATTGCATCTATCAAACAGGAAGGTGCAAAATTGGAGGGTGCAATGAGTACAGTGAGAACTCAATTTGACGCATGGAGAGACATCGTCAAGGACATCGACGATCCCGATCAATTGGAACAAGAACAAAAGATGTACCAAGATTCATATGATGAATATGCAAATATGTCAGACTTGGTGACACAGAGAATTGCAGCCATGAATGTGTACATTGAAGAGTTGCAAGACATGATCCAGCAACTGAGCGGAAGTACCATGTATGAAGTCAATACAGCATTCATACAGCAGATGGCTTCTCAGATGGCTCTAACAGCTCAGGGAGCTACTCCAGTAGCCAGTTCAACCAATGCAACCACTGCAAAGAGCGTCAAATTACAGAAACTGGAAGTGGAACAGTTTTCTGGGGAAATTGTCAAATTTCGATCATGGTGGCAAATGTTCGAATCCCACATTCACAATCGGGCAGATTTGGAGGACATTTCTAAGTTCTCGTATTTGAGGAGTTTGCTGAAGGGCTCAGCATTCGGCATGATCAGTGGATTGAGTGTGACCGCAGAGAATTATGCACCTGCAATCGCAATGCTTAGGAAGAGATATGACCAGCCAGTTGTGGTCAGAAACACGCTGATGAACAATATAATGAAGCTGTGACAGGCCAGGAATACCTGTCAGGATATGATAATTTTGTTTGATGCAATTGAAAGGCTGCTCCAGCAGTTGGAGTCACTGGGTGAATCAGTGGAGCATCCAATGCTGTTGAGCCAGCTGCAACAGAAAGTTCCACCAGAGGTTCTCAGGGAAATCCAGAAGGAACAGGGAACTGAGGAAGCTTTGACAGTGGAAAAATTCAGAAAGCTGTTCGGCAGACAGCTAGCGCTCAGTGAGGCTGTACAGCACACACAGCAAACTGAGGCACCGGTTCAGCAATCGCGCCAGGGATGTTGGAATAATCCACGCTCACAACAATTCAATAATCGCTTCCAGGGCAATGGGAATCGGTTCAGAGGGCCATAGAACCCCAGGACCAGCACAGGGAGCATGTCTGTGATCCAGAATGGTCAGAGTGCACCGCAAGCTGGATTCATGAATCCTGGGAGGCTGTGTGTGTTCTGTAATGACACACAGCAAATACACTTCAATGATAAGTGTCCAAAGTTCAAAACTGCCAGAGAAAGGATAATGATTTTGTCAAAGGCAGAGCGATGCATGAGATGCCTGCAGAAGGGGCATTACATGGCTCAGTGTCAATTTATGAGAAATTGTTTCTATTGCAAGTCAAATAGGCACCACAGTGCAGTGTGCCCAGAGAAGTTTGGAGACAATGGCAATGGAAACGCTGGATGGCAAATTCCAGCATTCAGAGCAAATGGTCAACAGAATGGCCAGCAATCAGCAAACAATGGCAGAAAGTCTGTGCCGACAGTCAGTCGACCAGCACAGAGCCAGCAGAGAAAAGCCACAGTGAATTGTGTAAATGTGGAAGAAGCTGGACCAGAAATGGTAGAGACAGAGACCATATCCAGCACAGTGGTTACAGAACCAAATGTAAAGCAACAGAATACGTCAGTGAACCTGTCAGTAAACAGGAATATGCCAATGTTGATGACAGCCAGAACAGTGATTGAGGCTTCAGAAATGGATACAGAGATGGAGCCTGAACAGCCACCGCTACAGATTCAAGCATTCCTGGATACAGGATCCCAGGGAACATACATGTCAGAGAAAGTGGCCAAGAAACTCAATTTGAAGAGTACAGGTGAACACCACATCCAGGTGTACACATTCAGAAAAGAAAAACTGCACTATAAAGTAGTACAGCAAGTGGAATTCAGAATGTGGCTCAGAAATGGCCAGAAAATTGATATGATGGCTGATGTGGTCCCGACGTTGACCACAGAACAAGTCAAAGTGCCTGTGTCAGAACAGGACGAAAAGTACCTGCAAAAGTACTTCCCAAACGAGAGTTATTTTGCACACAGAATTCCCAAGGAAAAGGGAACAGAGTGCACGTTCAAGCCAGATGTTATAGTGGGCTTGAATTATTTCTGGAACTTGATGTCCAGAAACACCAGCACCACCAAACTCCCATCAGGACTGTATGTAATTCCATCAGAATTGGGATTACTGATGGGCGGTGGGCAGCTGACAAGCAACAGAAACCAATGGACCATGGATGGCGCATATCCAGTGGTAGTCAATACAATTGTGCATCCAATTCAGAGAGAGAAGTGGTAAATGCCGGACGAAAATATTGAGAAATCGCGTTTTAAAATTTCAATCGATTTTCATTCCCCCCCAGAGTAATTTTTTTGGGGGCCACCTGCATCAAAATGTAGCCCTAACATTTCT
The DNA here is from genome assembly GCA_964036195.1 of Sphaerolaimus hirsutus. Taxonomy (NCBI): domain Eukaryota; kingdom Metazoa; phylum Nematoda; class Chromadorea; order Monhysterida; family Sphaerolaimidae; genus Sphaerolaimus; species Sphaerolaimus hirsutus. Next base: position 24,319,504 of record OZ038450.1, on the reverse strand, counting down.
CTACAGGAACCCCCAGGGGGACCCCTTTAGCTGCTTTGACGCGGCCGCAGGGGCGCCTCCCGTAAAAAAATTTCATTTTTGGGGTGGTCAAAAAAAATGAGAAATCTAAACCCATTTTTTTTGCGCTCTTTACACGCGTTGTGTAAAGAGCGCAAGAGGATGTTGTTTGGATATTCCTGTACAGAAATGCGCGGGCTTTCGTTTGAGATGGCTGGCGATGCTTGTATCCTAATCTTTTTTGGGTAAATTTGACTGCAAAGATTGATGTATTTTTGGTCGGTTTTTAGCGATTTTGACGCCATTTTGTCGAGTGCCAGCTTGAATCTGCATGGAGGGGAGCGAAAATTGAATGAAGGATGCAGAAAAACATGGCGCATCTTTCTACATGCTCCAAATTCCTCAAAACCACCCTCAAAAAAAGTTGTATTTGAACACTTAAACTAACTTTTTTGGCACGGCGTCTGTCTGAGGTCCGTGCGCGCTACATGGCCACGAGGGGCTTACCATCCCTCGTGGCCCACGCAGAGTCATTCTTAAGGATCGCCAGAACCGCAAGCGTGTGGCGTGGGCCTGTCTGCTGCTGTAGGAGCACTGCCAGGGCCACCTGAACTAGAACGTCTTTTTGGACAACAAAAAGTTTTGTTGTGTTCATACAAAACTTTTTTCTAGGGGGGTTTTGTGGAATTTGGAGCGTGTAGAAAGATGCGCCATATTTTTGTGCATCTTTCGTTTAATTTTCATGCCCCTCCATGCAGATTCAGGCTGGCACTTGACAAAATGGTGTCAAAATCGCGAAAAACTGACCGAAAACGGCGATAATTTTAGAAGTGAAATTTACCTCAAAAATTTCACGATACAAGAGTCGCGAGCCGTATCAAACGATAGCCCGTGCATTTCTGTACAGGAATATCCAAATCGCAACATATTGCGCTCTTTACACATCGCGTGTAAAGAGCGCAAAAAAAATGGGTTTGGATTTCTCATTTTTTTTGACCACACCAAAAATCAAAAATTTTTATGGTAGGCGCCCCTGCGGCCGCGTCAAAGCAGCTACAGGGGTCCCTCTGGGGGTTCCTGTAGAGAAATGTTATGGCTACATTTTGATGCGGGTGGCGCTGCTACAAAGTTATTGTGGGGGTAGGAAAAAACCGTCAAAAATTAAAAGCACGATTTCTCAATATTTTCGTCCGGCAGTTTACTAGGAAGCACCATTGTCAATTGCTCCTGTACCAAATGTCAAAGATATGGACAGACTGGATACCATTGGCATAATGGACCAGCCGGACCTTGTCGAGGATGATGAGGCCATCAAGCAATTCAATGAGAGTGTACAGAGAAACCCAGATGGTCGGTACTTTGTAAAGTTCATGTACAAGCCGAATTTGCATGAACTTCCAGACAATAAAGCAATGGCATTTAAGAGGTTCAGGTACCTCACCAATAGGCTCAAGATAGACCCAGAATTACTGGAGAAAATTCAGGCAATCATGAAAGCACAAGAGGAGCAAGGACTGATTGAGAAAGTTCAAGAGGATATTATGGATGGCAGGAAGTTCCATATTCTGCCCCATCAACCAGTAATAACGCCAGAGAAAACTACCACAAAGGTCAGAGAGGTATATGATGCCTCAGCAAAACCGACAGGCATGCCGAGCTTAAATGAATGCATGTACCACGGTCCAGTGATACTACCACAGCTGGTAGGGATGCTGATGCGATTCCGATTGCATGGAATTGCACTAGTTGCAGACATAGAGAAAGCATTCCTGCAGATCAGCCTGCAGGACAGCGACAGAGATGTGACAAGATTTCTGTGGTACAAGGATCCCACGAAACCATCCATGGAGGACAACATTCAGATCTACAGATTTGCCAGAGTGCCATTTGGCATAATCTGCAGCCCAGCGCTGCTGGCGCTGACTGTCAGATACCATCTGAATCAAGCTGGCACAGAGAATGCAAAATTGATCGATGAAAATCTGTATGTGGATAATTTGATCCTCAGTGTGGATACAGAGCAGAAAGCAATCAAATTGTACCAAGAATCCAAGGTGCTGTTCACAGAGGCACAGATGAATCTGAGAGAGTGGAACAGCAATAACAAGAGTTTTACTTGGCAATTAGCAGAATCAGATGTGGCCAAGGAAATTGTCACAACAGTCCTAGGAATGAAATGGGACACAGAGAGCGACCAGATGTGGCTGAAAACACCAAAGACAGTTCAGCAATCACAAACATCAGAAACTGAGCAGAAAATCAAACTTCCCACAAAACGGACAGTTGCAAAGGTGACTTTGGGATGTTTTGATCCAATGGGACTTGTTGGTCCCATCCTACTGCCAGCAAAGAGATTTTTGCAGACGTTATGGCATTCAGGACCAAGTGCCAAAGAATGGGACACTCCCCTGTCTGAGGAACATACGGCAATTTGGCAGCAATTAGAGACAGAATTGCTCAAAGTTGGACAGATCAAGTTCAACAGAAATTTGAATTATCAGAGTGGTGCAGATGCACAACTGCACATTTTCGTTGATGTCTCAGCAATGGCATACAGCACAGCGGCATACCTATGCCAGAAAACAGATAATGACAGCGGCACATCAAGCCTGCTGTACTCTAGATTGAGACTTGCTCCAAAGAAACCAGAGGTAACAATTACACGGCTGGAATTGTTGGCAATGCTGATCGGCAGCAGAATGTCAAAATTCATTCACAAAGAGCTCAAGGATGTCAAATTCAGTCAAACAGTCGTATGGTCAGATTCAACCTGTTGTCTGAAGTGGCTGACAACTGTGAAGCCACTGGCATGTTTTGTCAAGAACAGATTGGATGAAATCATAAAAATTCAAAGTGAGACAGAGAACATGCACATCAGACACATCGCAGGACTGGAAAACCCAGCAGACATAGCCACAAGAGGCATGAGCATGTCAGAGTTGGAAAGCAGTAACCTGTGGTGGAGGGGGCCAGATTGGCTTATGACTGAAGAGTGGCCAGAGCCAAAAGTGGAGCCAGTCACGCCAGAAGTGATGGCAGAAATCAAGAGAGAAGAGCTCAAGTTCCCAAAGGCCAGTCCAATTTACCTTGGTGTCACACAGCAAATGGCCAGTGACCCAGATGCCAGTAATGTGCAAGCTGATGAAAGCGAACAAAGCAATCCGTTGGGAATTGAGATTCAGAGATTCTCATCACTGACAAAATTACTGGATGCAACAGTATATGTGATGAGATTTGTGTGACAAATGCACAAGAAGCGCAACAAAAATGACAGTCAAGATGGACTGTCAGAAATCATGGAAAGTATCTGTGGTACAATGAAATCACAGGGAAATCAGTATTGAAGAGAGAGAGATTGCGTTGAAATATTGGATCAAAGTAACGCAACAGAATCATTACAAAAGAGTGGCAGAGATTCTGGTAACAGGCCACAGCAAGGACAGCCAGAATGGCAAGAAAGCAGCTGCAGACCAGCAGTTGATCAAATGGCTCAATGTGCGAATGCATCAGGATGGAATACTGAAGTGCCACGGCAGAATGGAGCATACGGACCCACAGGAGGTCACAGTGCCACTCATACTGTTGCCGGCAACGGCTACAGTGACTCAGCTGATCGTCAGAGACCAGCATGAGAAGTTGATGCACGCAGGAGTGCAACACACGTTGGCAGCGATCAGACAAAAGTACTGGATCACACAGGGCAGACGGGTGATCTATAATGTGACCAGAACTTGCCCAACCTGTCAGAAATTGGGAGCGAAGCCGTACCAGCTTCCACCAATGCCAGATTTACCAGAAACCAGAGTTCAGAGAGCCAGACCGTTCCAGTACACGGGTTTGGATTATCTGGGACCAGTTTGGTACAAAGTGGACAAGGATCACAGGAAAATGTGGATCTGTTTGTTCACATGTATGGTGACACGTGCAGTTCACCTAGAAAGTGTGCTGGACATGACGGCACAGGAATTCCTGAATGCAGTCAGGAGATTCATCGCCAGGCGTGGAAAGCCTGAGGCAGTGATTTCAGACAATGCAACGCAATTCAAGTTGACAGAGAAAGTGCTCAGCGAAAGCACTGATAAGGTCATTAATACTGGGAAAGAATGGTCAGAAATGGTCAAAAGTGGAGCAGTGCAGACATACTCTCACAGCAAGAGTCTCAGAGTGCTGACACCAAAGGACTTCCTGACAGGGGAAGGTTAAATTGGAGCACCACAGTTTGATGCAGACAAAGATGGAGAATTTGTGCCCAGAGTGGATAATGCAGCAAAACTGCAGAAATACTGGGAGACAACCCAGCAAACTTTGGATAAGTTCTGCTACTTGTGGAATCAAGAGTACATCCCGAGCCTGCGGGAAAGGATTCAAGTAACGCATAAACATGGCAGATTGACAGCAACTCAAGAACCCAAAGTGAATGAAGTTGTGCTGATTTATGAAGAGAACATGCCCAGAGGTGCATGGAAGATGGGTCGCATCGAGCAGTTAGAGCCCAGCAAAGATGGACAGATTCGCTCAGCAAAAGTCAGAACTGCCAACAGAAATGTGGTCAGCAGACCACTCAATCAATTGTATCCACTGGAAATCAATTCAAAGACAATGGATATCCCAGAAACAGCAGTGACAGTCAAAGTGGATTTACTGGACCCAGCAATTGTCCAGGAACATGTAAGAAATCAGAACTCAAATAGAGACCGTGTACCGGACCCTGCTCAGAGGAACTCAGCATCAGAAAGTGTCCTGAGGAGTGCAACAGGGAAAGCTACAGCAACCACCAGCAGTCTGGTGATTGGAATGCTGTGCATGATGTTGATGCTGACAGGCGTGTCAGAGTCAGCAACGCTGAGAGAAGCCGGCAAGGCTTACAGCGAAGTGTTTTCCAGAACATACGTTTTAGAAACCTCGACAGTAAGGCCACCATCATTGGCAGTGCATCATGGATTGAATGCCTTTGCCATCAGAATGGCCACCAAAGTCTGTCAGGGAAATGCAAACTTATGAGAGATTCAAGGATGCAATCAAGGATCATCCTGTGGAGCAGGTGATCAACTCATAGAGCCAGAAGTATCCGATTTGCACCAGTGGAAGGCATGGACATGCACTTACCGTACCTTAAGAAGTGCAGTGCCATATCCCACCAAGGAATTTTGTCAAAGCAATGAAAGTTACACTTTATGCACAGAGACAGATTCCACAGAAAGAGAAAGCATACAGATGCTACATCAGAATCAAGGAAATAATTACACACACCAGTTTCTGGGGAGCAAAAGGCATTACAGGCAATTTTGAGAAATACCAGCAAGTTGGCGTGGTAGCCTGCAACTATGCAAGAATCCACAAGATGTTCAGAGGAACACCATTGGTGGAAATGGAGCCCAGAGTGTGGACAACTAATCAAACCTTGAATGTGGAATATTTATGGTGTTGTCATGACAAGGAAAATGTTGTCAGCAATTTCTACATGGAAGAGGGAACTGTGGCTTCACTTGATGGAAAGACTGTAATCAGTGACTTGCAAGATTTCAGTCAGTGCAGAGCCATGATGGGACATTGCAGAGACCACAATTATGGAATTACAGTGTGGGATACGGATAATTTCAAGCATCAATGTGGATATGAGAGAATTGGCAGATTCAAATCAGAAATATCTGGCCAGACAATTATTGTTTCAGAGTTGCAAGCAGCATACTCACACAGCAACAAGACAAAGAGGCCAGTGGGCTCAGAGTGTGTTCCGAGAGACACATATTACACTGATCAAGGAGGTGTATTTATCCAGTTTGACAGGAGAGAAGATGTTCCTGTGGAATGGGCAATGCCAGGAAAAATTGTGGAGGCTAAAGAGTTGACAATCAGTGGAACATTATATGCCAGATTGGACAACATAAACTCCATGTTTCAGTTCCTGCAACATGTGGTCAGAGATATGACTCAAGCACAATTTGCAATTGTATGGCATCAGTTATGTCAACTTCGCAAGAACCAGCTGGACATGTTGACTCAGCTTTTCCGCATCAATCCAACATTGGGGATTCGAGCCATGCTGGGAAGACAGGATGTTCATGCAGAATGGGCTGGAGAAGCAATTATGTTTTGGGAATGCAAGGAAGTGCAGCCATACATAATTAATCAGACAGGAAAAGTGGGAGAGACATGTTACAAGTACACACCAATGAGACTGGACAAAGACGGGCCCTTGTGGTTCAAGAGCCCAGGCAGCAGAGACCTGGTGGAGAAATCACCAGAAGAGGACTGCAGCCATACCACACCACACCTGTACAGAGATGAACAGGGACAATGGAAGTCTGCACATGGAATGGTGCACGTCACAGAGATGCCAATTGAAATGACATGGAAAGGACAGTGGCAGGCCTTCACGTTTGATGCGCCTCACTTGTTCACCAACATTGTCAACAGAGTGACCAATTTCATGGATGTCAGAGGCCAGATTCAGAGACTACAGAGTCTAGAGCATGTACAGAACCAGTTGATCGATTATACAGCAGACAGTTCATTGGATCCCAGAGTGATCAGAAATTCAATAGAAGGCATTGGAGCTAGGGTGTCAACTTTCCGTTTTCCGTTTTCCATTTCCGCTTTCCGCAGGCAAATTTTTTTCCGTTTCCGTTTCCGTTTTCCGGCTGCTCAATTTTTTTTCCGTTTCCGTTTCCGTTTTTCCGGCTCATTTTCCGTTTTCCGGCTAAAATTTCAGTTTTTCCGCCTTTTTTCCGTTTTCCGGCTCAATTGTCTGTTTTTCCAACTTATTTTCATTTTCTGGCTCAATTCTCTGTTTTCTGTTTCAGCCAAACTGGTAAACATGCATGCAGGTTTTCAATTATGTGAATTGTTTCTATTTCTTGCAAGATTTCTACAATTTTTTTGATTTCTGGATAAATTTCTGCAAATTTTTTCCCGTTTCTGGCAAAATTTCAGCAAATTTTTTCCGTTTCCGGCATAATTTCAGCAAATTTTTCCGTTTCCGTTTCCGTTTTCCGGCCTTTCATTTTTCCGTTTTCTGTTTTCCGGCAGGTGCAAGATTTTTTCCATTTCCGTTTCCGTTTTCCGGCAAGTGCAAAATTTTTTCCGTTTCCGTTTCCGTTTTCCGCCAAAAAGTTTTTGTTGACACCCTAATTGGAGCTGGAATTGGACAGACAGAAGCAGGAATTGGCAAGGCATATGGTCACTATATTTCTGGAGTGTCAAAGGGATACACCAACTTTCTGGGAGGAATGCTCAAAGGACCCTTCCAAGTGATCATCAACACAATCGCAATGCTGCTGGGGATCACAATCCTGGTGGCTGGGATTGTAGCTGCAGGATATCTGTGGTATAATTGGAGAATTGCCACAGGAAAGCCAGTGATTCCACCATGCGTGTACACATGCATATGGAAGTGCATAGTGTGTCCATTCAAGTGTATATGGCTATGCTTTAGAGTGATCAAATACACTGCCAAGAAATCGACCCAGAAAGAGACCAATTATCCACAGAGAAAAGTACGCAAGACAGAGTTGAGACCAGCAATCAAAAGGAGAGCCAGATCCAACTCAACACAGTACGTCAGATTTGCCAGGAGAGCAGAAACAGAGGACAGAATGGCAAAGTCACAATCAGCATATGTTCAACCAGATGAAAGTTCAGCTGATGAAGGACAAGTCAGAGCCAGGAACAGAGACAGTGTTCACATGCCTGATATCCGCAAATTCACCACACGCGAACGCGCAGGAAGCGACACGGGCAACTACCTGCTTCATCATCAGGCTAGGTCAGCGTTGGCATCATCTGCAACCAGGCCTGTGACTTCACGCACACCCACGACTTCACGTACAACCACGTTCACCACCGAGGCAACTGTGGAGACGCCACTCATCACGTTGACACCCACCACCACCAGCATGTGACGTTGCTGCAACAACGAGGTGCAGCAACTCTTCTGCCCTGAGTGTGTTGACCGTGGCAAGATGGATGGATAAAGAAATACAGAGATTTGATAATTAGGTTCATTTTTTGTCCCATTTATTTATTTGCACATTTATATGTTTCATGAACTATATTAATTTACCATGCAAACTATATTTCCTGCACTATATTATTTATCCATGGCAAATATTTTATTAGGAAAGTGTTTTATAAGTTATTTATATGTTTATGTGGAATATTTAAGTTAAAAGGATGAATAAGTTATTATTAGGTTTATGAAAATAAAATTAGGCTCATTTGATTTGCCATTATTTTCTGATTATTATTATATATACATTTACATGGTTTGCTTGCAATTTAGGAAATTCAAATCTTGAAAATATTTACATTCAGCGTAACAATCTAGGCCAGCGTCCTAATAGTGAAATGGTGCCCTGTGTGTAACTAGCATTTACGGTACGTATTTACCAAGCCCTTCGCGTAGGCATATTTGTATTAGTTTTGCAATGCTTTATATTTATATTTATATTATCTTGACATTTAAGATAATACCCTGCTCGAATTATGTCAAATATATGATATTAACCCTGCTCAATTAATATACCCATTTACCTCAAATAAGTCCCAATTTGCCAATCATCAAATATATGTTTTCAGGAAGTGATTATTATTAGGTTGAATATACCCTGCTCTACTTACGTCATTAGGAACATTTGCATTACTATCTCCAATTTCCAAACACTATTATATTAGTTTCCAAAGTGCGTCAATGTTTCTGACAAATTGAAACAGATTAGTAAATCGGCTGAGTTTGCCGACTTTGCACCTCACAAGATTAATAGTTTTTCTATTAGCCCAATTTGTACCTGGTATTTCTTTACCATAAGTATTTGAATGTATGCACGCGCAATATAAGCCAACTGTTTCAGCTAAATGTGTCTTATTGTTGCATTTGTGTTTTATTTGTGCATTTGTATTTAGGAAATTATTGTAGCCATGTTTTATACATAATTTCCGTGTCTTAGCAACTTTGGAAGTTTTTACTTCAGTCTTCTGACCCACCCAAGTCTTATGACCCCAGTCCCGACCCAGAACATAAGCTAGCGATAGAAACGTTGACTAGGAAGCTCGCTAGGCTTTGCGCTTTTGTATTCAAGCTGTATCTGATCGAATAAAGTACCTGAAACAATCTTGAAACCCCTTTCAACACGCAACCACGAAATAAACTCAACTTGGCTGTCGACAAGTGGATGTTCGGCTACAACGGGAAATCAAACCACTCTAAAGGCCGTTTCTCACTACGGTCTTGGAGTTGCCAGATTTGGTGGTAGAAGACGCTGACTTCGGTGGCTTCATCACAACATCTAGCTCAGCACTTCCGAATTCTAACTCTTCAATAGGATTCCTTGAGAGTGAATCTGCCACCATATTTAGCTCACCTGCCGTGTGTCGGAATTCCGTCACATGACTCTGAATATATATATAGCCCAATGTTCTAATTTACTGTGTGCCTTGCTTTTTAGCACCTGTTGTATTCCCAAATTATCTGTAATAACAATCAAATGTTGCCCTTCAATGAAATCAGCCAGCCTGCATATCGCCCATGCAATACACAAACTTTCCAGTTCTGCCACAGAAAACTTTGTATGCGGGTGAGATAGTCGCTTTGAAATGTATGATATAGGGTGCAATTTACCGTCATCCTTGTATTGAGATAGGACAGCTCCCAATCCCTGTGAACTTGCGTCAGTTTCTAAGTAGTAGGGTCGCCCATCCCTCACTGGATGGATGAGAACTGGTGGCGTTGACAAACAATATTTTAAACTACCCCACGCATCTAACATAGCTTCTGTCCACTCAAACATTGTGATTCCATGTTTGGGTACCCGACCCTTAAGCACCGCGTATAGTGGCGCCGCCAAGCCAGAGAGATTAGGAATAAAGTGACTATACTATACACATTTACCGAGAAAACGCTGCAAGTCCTGCTTTGTGTGCATTTTAGGTAAATCAGTCATGGCGGCCACGCGCGAGGGTGTGGGTGAAATACCGTCTGCGCTTATATGGTGTCCTAGATATTTGAGTTCAGACGTTAAAATGAGACATTTTTTGGGTTGCATGCGCAAATTTGCCCAGCGCAAGCGTGTAAACATTCTGCGCAAATGTAATAAATGTTGCTCCACATCATCACTACAGCACAAAACATCGTCAATGTAAGTGCGTATCCATGCATTTGTCAAATCTTCATTCAAATTCATGAGCATTATACTCATGAGCCTCTGGAAAGTAGCTCCACTGTTGCATGATCCAAACGGCATTCTTGTATATCTGTACTGCCCTAAACTACACACAAATGATGTTTTTTCCCGGGAATCCTCGTCAGCGAGAGGGACGTTGTAGTACCCATGCCGGATATCAATGGCTGTGCTGACCGTGGCAAAATGGATGGATAAAGAAATACAGAGATTTGATAATTAGGCTCATATTTGTCCATTTACCTATTTGCACTATTTTACATTTCATGCACTATATTAATTTATCACGCAATTTATATTTCCTGCACTATATTATTTATCCATGGAGAATATTCAATTAGGAAAGTGTATTATGATTATTTGATATGTTTATGTGGAATATTTAGGTTAAAAGGTCAAATAAGTTATTATTAGGTTTATGAGTATGAAATTAGGCTCATTCAACTCGTCGTAATTTTCTGATCATTATTATATATACATTTACATGGTTTACTTGCAATTTGAGAAAGTCAAATCTTGTAAAATGTTTATGTGCTACGTATTTACCTAGGCCAGCATCCTAATAGAGAAATAGTGCCCTGTGTACAACTAGCATTTACGGTACGAAGCCCTTCGCGTAGGCATAATTATTAAACCTTGCTCACTGTTTATTATTTACTTTGACATTTATAGTAAATACCCTGCTCAAATTAAATATGTTATAAACCCTGCTCAATTAATATACCCATTTACCTCAAATAAGTCCCAATTTGTCAAATATAAAGTATACGTTTCCAGGAAATGATTACTATTATTGTGTTGAATATATTCTGTTCTATTCATGTCATTAGGAACATTTGCACTACTATTTACACTTTCCAAACCCTATTTTATTAGTTCCAATGTGTGTCAATGTTTCTGACAAATTGAAACAGATTAGTAAATTGGCCAAGTTTGCCGACTTCGTGCCTCTCAAGATTAATAGTTTTTCCATTAGCCCAATTTGTAACTGGTATTTCTTTACCATAATTGTTTGAATGTTTGCATGCGTAGAATAAGCCAACTGTTTCGGCTAAATGTGTCTTATTGTTGCATTTATGTCTTATTTGTGCATTTGAATTCAGGAAATTACTGTAGCTGTGTTTTATACATAATTTCCGTGTCTTAGCTACTTTGGAAGTTTTTACTTCAGTCTGCGGACCCACCCCAAGTCTTCAAAATAAGCTAGCGATAGAAACTTCGACTAGGAAGCTCACTAGGCTTTGCGCTTTTGTATTAAGCTGTATCTGATCGAAATAAAGTACCTGAAACAACCTCGAAACCCCCTTTCAACACGCAACCACGAAATAAACTCAACTTGGCTGTCAACAAGTGGACGTTCGGCTACAACGGGAAATCAACCACTCTAAAGGCCGTTTCTCACTACGGTCTTGGAGTTGCCAGATTCGGTGGTAGAAGACGCTGACTTCGGTGGCTTCATCACAATGGCAGTAAATATTTTACGACCCACAAACTCAGCCAGTACTCAATGGCTTCAATTCTAGGCAATGGGTAACTGTCAATTTTGGTTATCAAATTTACCATCTTAAAATCCACACAAAATCTGTAGTCATTTGTGCCTTTCTTTGCGATAGAAATGGGTGATGCCCAAGGGCTGTCAGAATGTTCAATTATGCCTTCATGCAGCATTGACATGATAGTCTTATGAATAAAATATCTTTTAATTGGTGGTTCATATCATGCGGCTTGTTTGATCGGCGGGTGGTTTGGATCAGTCAGTATGGCGTGAGAAATCAGAGGTTTACATCCCACATCATATTCGTGACACGAGAATATGTCATGGAATTCAGCAATCAAACCTTCAAATGCACTTTGCTGCTGTCCAGTAAGCGGGATTCTGTCAGTTGTAGGCAAATTCTCCAAAATGAACTTCACCCGTTCTTCTGTAGTCAAAACCTTTGGTACATATGGTTTATTTGCAAACTCATCATGTGGTGGTTGTGGCATCTGCACTGCCCCTGCGCACTGCGTTGCTGTATCTTCTTTCAGTAACCCAAATGCTGCACTGACTCCTTCCTCAGTGAACACACCTGCGAAGTTATTACCTGGCAAAAACAGGTATGAACTCAAGGCATTACCACCACTGTGGCCACCACATCACCTTTCAATATGTTTATAGGTGTAGATGTCGGATTAAACAGTGTCAAATAGCAGCGGTGTGTGTCATGCAATTGGATTGTAGTGTTGTACGTTTCTACCTGACTTTTTTCCCCCCCTTCAGCGGATGGTAAATCTGCATTTGAGTATAACAACAAAGTGTTTTTCCATGCAGATTTTGCAATGCCCGGTGGTCGAGCAGGTTACACAATTGGTAATTGCACCAGTCCGTTTGCTGGTAAATAAATGTCCTTTTTAGCTCGCACAATATCTGAAAATGTGTGATTGAGTTGTGATTGTAATCCTTCAAACTGTGTTTGCACCTCGGCAACGTCAACCAGTTTGATATGGGTTAATTTTTCTAATGCCAATGGAATCACCCAGGATAATTTCAAAAATGCCATGACATCTGTGCCAATTAAGATGTCATTCATTGCGGACAAATCCATATTTACGAGACAGACAACTAGGACTTTGCCCAATACTTGGTCAATTGGTGACACATGCTGAAAATAAAGTGGTATCTCAAACATGGAACTTTTGCTAGTTTTTCCATTCAGCATGTGAACTTCGATTTTCGTTGGACGTAAATTTTTGTCCATGTCTAAACCTGATTTTTTTGGCCAGTCTCGCAAAATGGTAATTGGCAGTATAGTTCTAGTGCAACATGTATCTAAAAGAGCTTTGCAAGGAATACCCTCAATATCTACTTCTGCAAATATTTGTGGTACGTTGGATTGTTGAATTTGTATACATAAATTTTGGCGGTCTCCCACACAGGTTTGAGCCAGAGTGTGCTCGTTAAAATCCACGTGATAAGCATGCGTGTTCAACAAATTGGAATTTATTTCACTGTTTTCATTATTTTCACTAGTAAGCATTGAATTGTCATCACACTGTGTTTCATAGTCAAAATCTTTATTTAAAATTACCGGGGGTGTCACTGGTGTTTCCTGAAACATCAAGGGTGGTTGTTGGAAAGATTGCATCAAAGAAGTGATTGGCACGTTGCTCTCCGAGCTCTGGAATGGGTAAAATTGGTATAATTGCGTCCAAAAGTTATCCTGCCATTTTATCAACTGACCCGGGTCATCGTTAAATGTTGCAGCCAGACAGTGTCGGAATTCTGTGTAATAAATGTCTAGCGGGTCCGTGGGCGTGTCACCCTGAATGACGTCTGTGTCTTCATTTTCAGTATTCTCAGTAGTGCCATTCGAGTGCATAGCAAACTTTGCTTGAATCATTGGTTTAGGGGAAGCTGCGTCAGATGTGTTTGACGGTCCATACCATTGCACTTGACCATAACTGTCAGATTTTGGCGCTGTCAATTTAGGGTCTATTGTGACCTGTTGCTGTTCTCTTAAAGTTATTCTGCATTCACTAGCCCTGTGCCCAGAATGGTTGGGCTGTGAGCACCACGGATTCTGAGCATTTTCTGCCACGAAGCGATTCATAGAAAACCGCTGTGTCGCTGGCGTGTGCGGCGTATTAACAGTGAATTTGCGCGGTGCAGCACTTTGATTTCGCATTGGCAATGTTGTCAATGGTTTTTTAACACTCATAAAATATTCTTCCATTTTTTGCACCACCTGTAGCAGTGGTAATGTTTGTGATTTAGCCAAATTGCGGAAATTAGCCACTACAAATTTGTCATAACGCGTGTCATCAAATTTGGTCCAAATTTTTGTAGCGACTAGCTTTTCAATCAAATTTTTATCATACCCCAACGATTCCCATAAATCACGCGGTAGCTTGGACAACAAACGTAAATAGAATTGCAAAAACGACTCATTCCGCAACATTGCTGCCGATTCCCACGCAAGCAAAGGAGTATAGCTTTTTTTCATCTTTAAAAATACTAGATAATTCAGCCAAGATTGTGTTATAGTCTAGCAACTTCTCCGGCTGAAATAATGTCGTCAAAACTCTGTATGCATCACCTGCCAATTTCATAGTGAAAACTTCTACCCAAAATTGCGGTAGCAGTGCTGGGTCAGCCACTGACAGTGACGCCATTTGAGTGGAGCGTTTCCATTCAGGGAATGTTTGCAAGTCCGGTTTGTTAGCAAACACTGGAATTTTTTCCATCACATGCGGTTTGTCTAACATCCAGTAATTAAGCAACTCAGCTTTTGGCACTTTTTGACTTCCGCAGACAATTTAGTTAAATCTTTGAGTGCCCAAGGATCTGGCATTTCTGACGGGCTTACCATGAGTGTAGCTACCCCGGGAGGTGACGTTTTCTTTGGAGGTGGCATTTTTACCTTATTTTCAATTTCACAAGCTGTCAAGACTCAAAACTTCTGCGGCTGCAAAATTGTCCCTTGTGCGGTAAGGTACAGACTTTGAATCTTTCAGAGCCGTCAACCGAGCTTGTAGTTGATCAAAAGCGTTTGCTAGTTCATTTTCATTCATTTCGTTAATTGCTGTGTTAGGTGTGTGCAAAGATGACACCTGCGTGTGATTTAATTCCATGCTAGCGCGACCCCCCGCCAGCCCGCTGTGGGTGTCATGCTGGCGCGGAAAAAGTTCTGGCGTCACTGGCACCTCCTGCAAATACTGTGGTAACGTTATTGAATTCAACAAATATGGCATTTCGATTGGCACTTCCGGTAATTGTAACACGCGCGAATAATGAGTTGCACAAGCATTGCGATCACGCTTGAACTGCGATAAAGCCCTTAAAGTGTCTGTAAATGATTGCTGCACAATAACTGAACCCTGCTGAGTACTAGACATAGACAATGTAGCATTGGAATTCAAATTAGAATTGCAAAAAGTGCACAGGCGCATCAATAGCAGCCCCAATTCTTCTGTAGCCGGCAAAGTGTAATGCGCTACCGGGAAATGTTGATGCACACCACCGTTAGCAGCGTAAAGCTGTTGATCCTGGTGCTGATGCACTTGTTCAGGGTGACCAACAGGCAATACGTTGATAGGGTGGGCGCGCGTGTGACGTGGCGGAAAATCCTCCAGCAACATGTCACTAGAATGTGACATGATCAAACAATCGTAGCAATGTAGCAGCTGCAATAAAATAATAGGTAGCAGCCGTAGTATAGCAATAACTTGATAGAGGACTGGGCCAAATCCAGCACGTCCACCATTGATAGTGTACCGCATACGTAGGAGCTGCTCAAAGAAGTTTATTGTCAACGCAGCAACTCCCAAAATGGCCCAAATGGCCAGACTAAATACCATTCAGAAAGATCACCCAAACACGTGCATTTCACCAGATCTCACAACGGCATCGTAGCGCCAAGCACCAAAATCACCATGGTGCTTTTCCGTAGCACAGCGCCAAGCGCCAAGTGCCGTAGCCAGCGCCATGATGCTTTTACATCACTAATTAGGATATAAAATGATTTTAAACTTTACTGTGGCACCATTGGCGCCTGGCGCCATATTTCTTGGTTGGCGCCGTTGGCACTTGACACCCTCTCTCTGTGGCACCTTTGGCGCCTGGCGCCACGTTTCTGAATGGCACCACGGCGCCCTTCGCACTTGGCGCCCTCTTTCTGTGGCGCCCTTGGTGCCTGGCACCCTGTTTCCAAATGGCCCCATGGCACCATTGGTGCTTGGCGCTTTTTTTTCTGGCGCTTTTTGATCACTAGTGTAAACACCCAGACTGCCAAGCTTCAACATTTATGCACATTTATGCACATATTTATGCATAAAGCATGTGTTCAGTAGGGAAAGGTGCACTTGCGCGCAAAATTTTTGAACACTGTGTACAAAACCCTGTGAAGTCAAGTGCTGAATGCTATGTAAAATGTCAATTAAAATAAAAAAAGAAGATATTTTATTATTGAGGTTTTGACGTTTTGCATGATATTTGACAAAGTTACAGTAGCACAAACACTTAAATAAGTGATAGTTATTCTTGCTTAAAATAACGATCAGTATTTTGAACATGTTGGCACCTCTTTGGCGCTTTTTAAATCACTAGTGCCAAGCGCCAATGGCGCCAGTTCATCAAAGCGCCAAGCGCCAAAAGTGCGATGACACTTTCCATAACACAGTGGCAAGCGCCAGTGGTGCCACAGAAAAAAGGCACCAAGCATAGGCGGCGCAAGGTCTTAATTTGCGCTTGTGACATTCACATTGGTCAAAATTTCACCTTGTGACACCTTTTTATCGGAGCCCTTTGTGAGGTTGGCAGCCAGCCAAACATTTCGAAATCACTATAAATATACCTAATTAAAATGAGCTACAGATAGGTATATAACCATGTAAATGGATGCAAATAGTGATAATATAGGTGAAAATTGTCAAAATGGAGCAAATCTTAGCGATTTATAGCTAATTTTAAGATTTCACCCTGGTTTGTACGATACACGCTTGTGAATGTGACAATGTGACAGTGAAATTTCCGCTTGTGACACCAAAAATTCCGCTTGTGACATTCACAAGCGTACAAGCACTTACGCCGCCTATGGCACCAAGCGACAATAGCGCCATGGCAATTTTTGCTTTGGCGCTAGCGCTAGGCTCCAGCGCTATGGTTCTTTTACATCACTACAATGGATATCACACTTACCTAGTATGGAAACCTACCATAACCCATTGAATAATGAAGCCAAAATTTTACAGTTTCCTCATCATAATCAACGATGGGTAAGTTTTCAAAAGAAACACTTTCCATATTTTGAGTTTTTCAGAAATGAAAATCTGTGTTTTCATGAAAATAATCTTGAGTTTCCATGTTCTACGTTCCAAGTATATCCACAAATTACGCATCAACAAAATGTCAGATATGACAGTTTACACAGTACAACAAAACACTTCAATGGATGTAAAGTGTATGGGAGGTTGTGGAATTGATTTGAACTGCAAGAATACTTGTGCATGCATATCCATTGAAGCATTCCGGTATCTGAAACTGAACTACTTAACCATCCCATCACAAAACACCTCATACTCATATTAAATTTCAACAAAAAATAGCATTGAAGAGAAGATGGTTTCATACGGAAACATCCACCGTATTTCTCCGTGTAAACCCCCCCCCCCATGCACAACACCCGGGTAGGGTGTCAAAAAAATTTTTTTTACGGAAAACGGAAAACGGAAAGGTAAAATTTTTTTCACTTTACAGAAAACGGATGAAAAAGAACAGAATAAGGTGAAAAAAAAATTTCTGCCGGAAAACGGAAAACGGAAAGGTAATAAAATTTCACTCCGCGGAAAACAGAAAACGGAAAGGTAAAAAAAATTATCGGCCAGAGAACGGAAAACGGAAAAATGAAATGCCGGAAAATGGAAAACAGAAAGCAAAATTTTCACGGAAACAGAAAAAAAATAAAGTGAAATTTGCACGGAAATGGACAAATTTGCAGAAGAAAAACCTGCTTGCAGGTTTGCCTGTTTGGCTTCATTGTGGTAGCTGTACATTCTGCAACGATGGATCATGCCAGTAACTTCACTTGTAGTTCAAGCTTAACTGAACCAACAAAAAATCATCAAAAGGTAGCAAAAACCACTACAACAACAATAAGAATTTAGCAAAATCAAACTTTGATGTAACTGAACAGTAAAAACGCTACTCAGTGGACTGCAAAGTATGTGTCCAAAATTACAGATTTAGATACAGATAAAAGTTATGAACAACACAAGAACCTGGTAGTTAAAAACACCAAAGTGGAAAAAGATAAATTAAGATTGGAAAAATAATAGAAAAATGCCAGAAGATTGAAAAATGGCCTGGAAAAATGGAAACGGAAAGGTATAAAATTTTCAGCTGGAAAAACGGAAACGGAAAGATACAAAATTTTCAGCTGCCGGAAAATGGAAAACGGAAAGGTAAAAAAAATTTCAGCTGCTAGAAAACGGAAAACGGAAAGGTAAAAAATTTTCCTGCGGAAAAGCAGAAGCGGAAATTTGACACCCTACACCCGGGGTGCTACACAGCTCTATATCACCTCTGGGGTGCTATGTTAGGTTGCAGAAACATCGCTCAATCTGAACTTGCTTGAATATTGTGCGTGGTGCCGCTCATTGTAATTCTGAGCACACATTTTTAAACTCCATATTTACCTGTTTTGATAATACCCCCATTAACCTAACACCCCAGTGTTATACAAGTTTTCAGAAAAGTTGTTGAAAAGTGCCCCCATTTTGTATAACACCTAGGTCGTTTACGCGAAGAAATATGGTAGTGCCCAATATCATGGGTATTGTCTTGAAGCAACATCCATGTATGTATACAGGGTGCGGCAATTCAGACCTACGCTCTTGATTTCGAATAACTTGTCACTGGCTGGTCGGATCAACATCAAATTTTAGGTCAACATAAACAACTAAATAGGAAAGGATCCATAATATTATGGCTGCGATAGCTCCACTCGTTCTCAAGTTATTCATGCAAACGCGTAAATGTCACTTTACCACCACCCCGTGATAGGTTTCAAATGGGATCCACTTTTCGGGACCCAGATCGGAATTGGGATTGTTTTTTTTCTTCAGTTTTGTTCTTTCTTTTGCGGCGTGCCAAAATGCGTGCACGCCCGCCCGCCACTAATCCGCCTTACTGATAAGGAAATCGGCAGACACTTGCGTAATTGGTTGTAAAGCAAGGTGGTAGTAAAGCAACAATTTTTTTGTGTTTGCATGAATAACTTGAGAACGAGTGGAGCTATCGCAGCCATATTTTCAGCGATTATTTCATATTTAGTTGTTAAGGATGACCTGAAATTAAACGTTAATCCGACCACCCAGTGACAAGTTATTCGAAATCTAGAGCATAGGTCTAAATTGCCGCACCCAGTATACTCACATTGTTCAGTTCAAATCATGTGTCTGAAAAAAAACCAAAAAACATTTCTGTATTTTCTGTGTTTCCATGTTTTGGTGTTCTTCAAAAAGAACTCATTTGAATTTCCATGTTTTTTCAAAATTGTTGAGTTTCCGTGTTTCTGTGTGAAACAAAACCATGGAAATTCAATGAGATTCCATATTCAATAGTTGTGTTTTTGCCATCATTACATAGGACTGAGTGGTGAAAAGTTTATCAACTTTTACCTGGCAAGGAAACACCAAGTATCAGCCCAATGCCAGCGAGCGAAATGCCCAGCACAGAGAATAAATCCATTGTCCCTCTGTCAAACAGAACCAACACATTATCATTGGCAATGTAAAAGCTGATGCCGATGTGTCCCTGCTTTGATAATTTGCTGTCCACCAGAGCCTGACAGAAAACAAATCATTTAAGTTGTAAATATTGAATACAGTACGGCTTGGAAAAAAACCCACAAATTTTTCTGTATTGATTATTCTTAACTTCAGCTACATTTTGTTGTACGTTATTTGATCAGCCTTGGCCAACGATGGGTAAGTTCTCCAAAAAAAAAACACTTTCTGTGTTTTGAGTTTTTCAAAAATGAATACCTGTGTTTTGAGTTTTTTTCTTGAAAAAACTTGAGTAACTCTGTTTTTATTTCTGTGTTTTTTTGTAAAAACTCAAGTTTTTTGAGTTTTTTCGAAAAAAACTTGAGTTCTTTTACAAAAAATTCGAGTTTTCCCCCCAAAAAATTTTATTTACAGCATTTCGATCTGGAAACAGTGGTTTTCTTATAAAAAATTGGTTTTGCACATGTTTTAACACCACATAACATTTGTTTATTCATTCAAGTGTCAAAAAAGTCCATAAAAATGTCCACAATGAGGACATCAACATCACAACACCAGCAACAAAATGCCCAGAAATGACAATTTACGCAGTACTCCAAAATTCTTCAATCATTGTGCACTGTATGGAAGACTACGGAATTGATTTGAACTACAACTACAATATTACCTCGAAATACCCCCGTGGGCATTATTATTTCATCAGAAAGTTTTGTAAGGATCATAGAAAATAGTAGGCATTTGCGTACCCAAAACAGGTTATAAATGCGTACAAACAGGATATATTTGAAATAAACATACCTAGCTACACAACCTAGTACAGTCTAATTATGTGTGGCTGCGATGCAAATTAGCAGTAATAAATACATCATGTACATTGGATACATGATGTACATCATCCCGGAGGGGGCTATTTCGAGGGGTGCGGGGCTTATTATTTCACCAGTCCATTTTGAGGGGAGTTAATTCAAGGGGGGTTAATTCAAGGTAATAGAGTATACTTAAATGTTGAAACTTAAATTGTCAAATCCACCATGAGATGTACATGCCATCTTGAATTTATTTTTTTTGTAAAATACCATTATAAAATATGAATACATTATGCACATAAATATTTACATACTATAGATGCTTATCTTATCTTGTTTAGTTTAACTGAATTAATGTGCATTCAACCGCTTTGCTGAAAAAAAACACAAAAACTTGAAAAACTTTTCTGTGTTTCCGTGTTTCTGTGTTTCTGTGTTCTCCAAAAAAAAAACTCATTTGAGTTTTGAGTTTTTCAAAATTTATGAGTTTCCGTGTTTCTGTGTAAAACAAAAACACAGAAACTCAATGAGTTTCTGTGTTCAATTTCTGTGTTTTTTCCATCGTTGGCCTTGGCACATTTTGTATCAACAGTTAGGCACTAAAAACACTATTACCAAGTGATGTGAAAAGCAGGGTTGGTTTTATAAAAATTCATTTTAGTAAAATTGTATAAAAATTGTATAAAAATTTGTTTTTATTTTAATTTTATTCTTCTTTCATTTTATTTCATTTTATTTTATTCCCAAAAGTCGTCAATAAAATAAAATGACCCATTTTACAAAAATTTTACATAAATTTTACAAAACTTTTACAAAAAATCAGAATCATGCATGCAAGGCCAGAAAAATTTCTCATTAGACATTATACATGAAAAACTTGTGACAAATTTTACCATTACTTTACTTACTTTACAAAAGTTGCATGCAGTAGGTATTGTTAGCTAGCAGCAAGTGTAAACTTACAAATTATTGATAACAATGGTTTGCATTTTTTAAAGGACTACTGTTGCCAGTGCGTGAGAAGTGAAATGGCAAAGGCGAAGTAAAAGAGCAAAGGCGAAGTCAGAAAGGCAGAAGGCGGCGGCTTGGCCTTTGTGCTTTTACTTTGTCTTTGCCATTTCACTTCTCACTTCTCATTTTGCGGAACTGGCCCCTGGACTGTGCTGGGCACATTTGTAAAATGTCATGCAAAGTGTCAATTGTCATGAAAAATGTAAAGTAGTGTCAATTGTCATGCAAAATGTCAAGTGTCATGTCAAATGTCATGGAACATGTAAATTGTATAACCAAATCTTAGGTTTTTATATCCAAATCTTATGTTTATGTATCCACATTTGGATACATAATGGAAGATTTGGATATAAAACATAAGATTTGGATACAATTTGCTTGACAATTGGCACTTAAATTTATATTTGTCATGACAATTGACACTTTACTAGTTATTTGCCATGACAATTGACACTTGCATGGCATTTTACATGACATTTGAGACTTTGCAAAGCTTTGGGACCGCTCCAATTTCCACAAATAAACGGGTAGAAACTCAAGCAACAAGGAAAATATTTTACAAAAAATATGATTTTTTTACAATTTTACAAAAATAAGAATCTTTATACAGTTTTACAAACATTTTTACAAAAATTCAAATTTTATACAATTTTTATTTTTATTTTGAAATTTTCCATTATATTTTATTTTATTTTATTCTTAAATTTTCCATTTTTATTTTATTTTTTTATTATTTTTTTCTGTGATTTTGCCAACCCTGGTTAAAAGTGTCAGGACTTATGATGGAATGGTGCCATGGCGCTGGCGCCCTTTAATAGCGCGAAGGAGCGCCAGCGCCATGGCGCCATTGGCGCTTGGCGCCCTTTTCTGTGGCGCCATCTGGTGCCTGGTGCCATTATTTTGAATGGCGCCATGGCACCCTTGGCGCCATGTTTCTCTGGCACCAATTTGGCGCCCAGCACCATTGTTTTGGATGGCGCCAGAAATGGCATCAAGGTACTGGGATGAATGGTGTTATTTTCCATATTCAACAGCATTATCTGCTGAATGGTATCAGTTTAGGCGCTTTTTAACACATTTACCTTTGCAATTTTTTTGCTAGCATTGACATTTATACTACATAAACTGCAAATCTTTAAATATGCCGCAACTATTGAAAACATACATTAAATAACAGTCAATTACCTAAACTAAATAATTCCTAAACTAAAAGTTCCGGCGAAATATTAGACCCCCTGGAATAAACCTTGAATTAACCCCCCTCAAAATTTGCTGACAAAAAAATAAACCCCCTGGGGAAATCTGGTATTTACATTACATTGATGATAAAATGAGTTTTGTGTCTTTATACAATCAGAACAATCATTTATTTATAACACGTTGCTAATAATAAAATATTTGTTTATAATAAAAAAACCCTCGAATAACCCCCCTCGAATAAACCCCCCCCCTCAAATTTTGCTGGCGAAATAATAAACCCCCATGGGGGTATTTCGAGGTAATACATTACATTGAAAAATTCATTACCCCGGAAACGGCGACAGTGCATGCTGAGTTTTGGACACGATTGAGAGATGAATGAGTACTGGATTTACTTTTATGTATTCAATTTCATGGCAAAATTTTACACTTAAATTAATTCCAGCTTATATTTATACCTGGCTGAAACGCATTAGGATCGTCCAGGACAATCCAATGAGAGACTATGCTGAAACGGCAAAAACTTTTGGGACAACCCAATATCATCTAAAAGGGAAAGCAATTAGTGTGTCTTCTGATCAGGGTTGGTATATACAAATCATTTGTATACAAATTTTATAAAAATTGTATAAAAATGTATTTTATTTTAATTTTATTCTTGTTTCATTTTATTTTATTTTATTTTATTCCAAAAAAATAATAAAATAATAAAATGGACCATTTTACAAAAATTTTACAAAAATTTTACAGAAATTTTACAAAAAATCAGAATCTTGCATGCAAGGTCAGAAAAATGTGATAATTACCGTATTACCTCGAATTAACCCCCCCCTTGAATTAACCCCCCCCTCGAAATACCCCCCCTAAATTTCGGCTGAGGAAATAATAAACCCCCCCCTCGAAATACCCCCCCTAAGATTGAGTGTAACGTGAACGTACATGACAAATACCGCAGTTTGTGATCTGTACAATGCAGAACACACGTTAAAACTGATGATTAAGTGACGTTAGGGAAGGGTTTTTGTGTATATACAGTTATATATGCGTATAAACACATATACATCAATGTAATTGTTCGATTTTTCTACGTCCGCGTATGGGGAATTTCCGAAAATTTCTGGCGAAATAATAGACCCCCCCCTCGAATAAACCCCCCCCTCGAATTATCCCCCCCTCAAATTTTGCTGGCGAAATAATAAACCCCCTGGGGGTATTTCGAGGTAATACGGTAGACCTAAACATGAAAAACGTGTGACAAATTTTTTGTGTACTTTGCAAAAGTTGCATGCAGTAGGTATTGTTAGCTAGTTGCAAGTATTAAGTTACAATTATCGATAAGAATGGTTTGCATTTTCAGTAGAATGATTACTGGAGTGTGCTGGGTGCATTTGTAAAACATCATGCAAAGTGTCAATTGTCATGACAAATGTAGTAAAGAGTCAATTGGCATCTCAAATGTCAAGCAAAGTATAATTGTCATGACAGAGTGTAAATTGTGTATCTGAATCTTATGGTTTGCTATCCAAACCTTATATTTTGGTATTTAAATCTTATGTTTTTGTATCCAAATGTTCACATAAGATTTGGTTACAAAAACAACAAGATTTGGATACAAAAGATAAGAGTTGGATACAATTTGCTTTACAGTTTCCACTTTAATTTATATTTGTCATGACAATTGACACTTAACTTAATATTTTCATGAAAGTAGACACTTTCCATTCCATTTCATATGACATTTTGACACTTTACATGGCTTGGGACTGCCCCAGCTCCGCGAATGAACAGGTTGAACTATAAACAACAGAAAAAAATTTTACAAAAAAATATGAATTTTTATACAATTTTTACAAAAATATGAATTTGTATACAATTTTACAAAAATTTTAACAAAAATTCGAATTTTTATACAATTTTTATTTTTATTTTGAAATTTTCCATTTTATTTTATTTTATTTTATTCTTCAATTTTCCATTTTATTTTTATTTTATTTTTATTCTTTTCTGAGATTTTGCCAACCCTGCTTCTGATGCTCAACAGCAAGATCACTTCTGAAAAACATTTTTACACTTACATTTTCACGCTTTTTTCATGCTTTCCTAGGTATTTTAAAAACACCTTACACTTTAATATTTTTACTTAAAATTTGGAAAGTGTATTTATGCTTCCAAAATTATTTATGTATTTACACTTTGGAAATGTATTCCAAAAATACAGGTATTTTAACAACTCTGGTATAATGCACATGAAAAATTTTGCGCAATAGCAGAATACAAGAGTCTTTGACATAACAAATAAATTTTAATTATCAGAAAGTTATGTATCAGCTTATAACATGGACATTTTCCAGACATTCAGGAGTGGTTTGTATTTATGAGTAATGTCATAACCGTAAGGATTACAGGTGGTTTTAACGTCATTTTTATCAAAATGTAGGAAACCCAAACCTCTGTAATCCATAGGCTTATGACCTCGCTTGTACCAAACCATTCCCTTCATTGCACCACACAAGCTAGTGTTCACAGTTCCTCAATGAAAACAATGATTTTTTTGTTTTCAAAATGGTTTAATACTGAGTCAGAATCATCTCAAATGGCTACCATCTTTGTTTTTTTGTTAGTTTTCATGTTATGAAGTCATTATTGAATACTCCAGAAAAATGCTGCAGAAATTTTTTTTTTGCGGAATAAGTACGCATTTGTAGGACATGTGGTTAATGGCATGTGATGGAGAAAATTATACTCTATTGTTTGGTACATTTTGGTGATTCTTAGTGATCAGATACATTTTTTAACATAAATTTTGTTTTATATGTTAAAATATTTTTTTAATTCTATATTGCATTTTAGACATAGCCCTCTGGCATATATCAGTAGTTTTTCATTCTCTTTCATTTTGTTTTTGTGGGAATGAGCAATGTAGCTGCAATTTTTGCATACATTGATGAACACACACAAATTGTATAAAAATTTTATATATATTTTATTCATGTTTCATTTTATTTTATTCCAAAATGACATTAATAAAATAAAGAAACATTTTACAAAAATTTGACAATAATTGTACAAAAAATTTTACAAAAAATCAGAATCTTGCATGCAAGGCCAGAAAAATGTTTTCTTTAGACAAAAACATGAAAAAATTGTAGTGACAAAATTTTCCATTACTTTGTAAAAGTTGCATGCGGTAGGTATTTGTTAGTTAGCTGCAAAGTGTAACGTTACAAGTACTACTAAAGTGTGCTGGGCCCATTTGCACTGAGCAACTCAGGATTCCGGCAAGCACTGCAAGTGCAGGTGCCACTCCCAGATTCTGTAAAAAGTCAAATGTCATGCAAAGTGCCAAAAGTCATGTAAAATGCCATGCAAAATGGCAAATGTACATTTACAGTGCATTTTAAATGACTTTTGACACTTTGCATGACATTTGACATTTTACAGGGCACTTTAACTTTTTACTTCACAATTAACTTTTCACTTCTCATTTTACTTCACCAGGCACCAGTTCTGCAAATAGACAGGTAGAAACTCGACCAACATTTTTTTACATAAAATAACTGAATTTTTATACAATTTTACAAAAATATGTATTTTTATAAAATTTTACAAAAATTGTACAAAATTTGAATTTTTTACAAATTGTATTTTTATTTCAAAATTTTCCATTTTATTTTATTTTATTCTTCAATTTTCAATTTTATGTTCATTTTTTCCGAGATTTTGCCAACCGTGATCAAGAACCATGAGCACCATGGGTAAAGATGGCAAAAAAAATTCGAAAATTCATGAACATTTTCAAAAAATTTGGTACTTAAATTCAAAAACTGTTTGAAAAAGATTCTAATAGTACCTCAAAAAATTCAAAAACTACCCAAAAAGATTCAAAAATTCAAAAACTTAATTCTAAATTTGTAAACCATTTTGGGAAAAATTTTGAAAATTCAAAAACTCATTTAGAAAAAATACTTAAAAAATTAAATACTTTTTTCAGACAGTTTGCCATCATTATCATTTGAAATAATTGCCACAAATAAAAACATATTTTTCCAACACTAATCACTAGTAATCGCAGGTACTTTTCATACCTGCTGTGTAAGTGGACGGAATTCAAGCTGTTCACATGGCTTTTTGCCATATTGCATCTGGACAGACTGCCAAAACTCTGCCCGCGTTGCATTGTCAATCCGCTTGTAAAGGTATATTGCGGCAGCATCATCATGAACCATTGAATCACAATATTCATAAATCTCACAGAGTGATTTAAGTTTACCATCATTCAACTCAGCATCACCTGCACGTGTAATGTCCATTGTTATATCAGCATTTACAAATTGCATTTTAACAATAATTACTGAGCTTGTATGATGATTAGTATTCGAAAAAATTACCGATTTTCCAGAAAATATATATAAGAGTCAGTCCACGAGTCGATGGCCACTCCAGGAACAAAACTTGGACACCGGCAAAAAATTGCAAATTGCAAAAATGGTCCTAAGGTACTCCAATTAGGTTTCAAACGGGACCAGTTTTCGGGACCGGGACTGGGACCGGGACCAGAAATTTTCCAATGTCGGGACCAGGGTTGGTTTTATAAAAATTCATTTTAGTAAAATTGTATAAAAATTGTATAAAAATTTTATTTTATTTTAATTTTATTCTTGTTTCATTTTATTTTATTTTATTTTATTCCCAAAAGTCATTAATAAAATAAAATGACTCATTTTACAAAAATTTTACAAAAATTGGACAAAATTTTTACAAAAAATCAGAAACATGCATGCAAGGCCAGAAAAATGTTATAATTAGACCTTACATGAAAAACCTGTGACAAATTTTTCCCTTACTTTTCAAAAGTTGCATGCAATATGTATTGTTAGCTAGCTGCAAGTGTAAAGTTACAATTATTGATAAGAATGGTTTGCATTTTCAGAGGAAGGACTACTGGAGCGTGCTGGGCACATTTGTAAAATGTCATGCAAAGTGTCAATTGTCATGACAAATGTAAAGTAAAGTATCAATTGTCATGCAAAATGTCAAGTGTCATGTAAAATTTCAAGCAAAGTGGCAATTGTCATGACAAATGTCATGCAAAGTGTAAATTGTGTATCCAAATCTTGTGTTTTTGTATCCATAGTATGTTTTATATCCAAATCTTATGTTTTTGTATCCAAATGTTCACATAAAGTTTTGGAGTTAACAACAACATAATTTGGATACAAAACATAAGATTTCAAAATAAAACATGAGATTTGAACACAATTTGCTTGACAATTGATACTTTAATTTTTACATGTCATGACAATTTACACTGTACTTTACATTTGTCATAACAATTGACACTTTGCATGACATTTTACATGACATTTGACACTTAACAATGCTTGGGACGCCCCCCAGATCCATGAATAAATAGGTAGAGACTCGAGCAATGAGACAAAATTTTACAAAAAATATGAATTTTTATACAATTTTACAAAAATATGAATTTTTATACAATTTTACAAAAATTTTACAAAAATATGAATTTTTATACAATTTTACAAAAATTTTTACAAAAATTCAAATTTTTATACAATTTTTATTTTTATTCTTAAATTTTCCATTTTATTTTATTTTATTTTATTCTTGAATATTCCATTTTATTTTTATTTTATTTTTATTTTTTTTCTGAGATTTTGCCAACCCTGGTCGGGACCAGGACCGGGAATGGGACTGGGTGGTTGGGACCGGGACTGGGACCAGGAATTTTTGAATGTCAGGACTGGGACCGGGACCGGGACTGGGGTGTCGAGACTGGGACTGGGATTGTCGGGACCGGGACTGGGACTGGGTCATTAGAAATGTATTTTTTGACAAACT
Organism: Sphaerolaimus hirsutus; assembly: GCA_964036195.1. Lineage (NCBI taxonomy): Eukaryota > Metazoa > Nematoda > Chromadorea > Monhysterida > Sphaerolaimidae > Sphaerolaimus > Sphaerolaimus hirsutus. The sequence goes on along the minus strand of OZ038450.1, from coordinate 24,291,192 downwards.
ACTACCGCTTGTCTTGTATACCTATATTTGTTGACTCGCAACTATATTTAGACGTGTTTGAAAAAAATTTTGTAGAAGGGATGGAAAAAAACAACATATATTTGAAAGTGGAAATTTCCAAAATTGGACATTTCTGACATTATTCAGTGTTTGGCACCCAACTATAAAGGTACAATAGCTACATTTTATACCATTGAGAAGCCCAGACTGTCCTCTATCAGAATCCACAGCCCGCTAAAGCATGTTCAGCGACCATTTTATACCTCAGAAATGGAAACGTGCTGGCAGAGGGGAGTCCACCTGATTCTTTTGAGATTCACACCTTAACAGTCACCGCGGAAAGGGGGTAGACACATGGTTGCGGAGCTAAGAATTTGCTCTTTCAGAAACCACAGATTTTTTGGGGGGTTCCCTTCAGGTCACATATACCAAAGAAATGAAAACGTGCCGGCAGGAGATGGAATGGCCGCTTCTATCGTTATTCACGCCTTAACAGTTGCTGTGGAAAGGGGGTAGACACACACAGTTACGAAGGTAAGAATTTGCTCTTTCAGAAACCACAGATTTTTTGGGGGGTTCCCCCCAGGTCACATATACCTAAGAAACGAAAATGTGCCAGCAGGACATGGAATGGCTGCATCTATTGCAATTCACCCTTAACAGTCGCTGCGGAAAGGGGGTAGACACACGTGGTTGCGAAGCTAAGAATGTGCTCTTACAGAAACCATAGACTTTTTGGGGGGTTCCCCTCAGGTCACATATACCTTAGAAACCAAAACGTGCCAGCAGGGGATGGGATGGTTTCCTGAGATGAACGCCCCAAAAAAGTATTTGGTTTCTGAAAGAGCACATTCTTAGCTTCGCGACCGTGTGTGTCTACCCCCTTTCCGTAGCAACCATTTAGGCATGAATCGCGATAGAAGCGGCCATTCACAGGGAATAGTACCTTGCTGACAACTCGCTACCAGCTCGCTTGCCAAACAGCAAAAATCAGGCCAAGCTCGCTGACAACGTTTTTGCACCTCGCTGCCAGCTCGCTGACATGTTTTTTAAATGCTGTAATGTGTTTATTAAATAGGTGCTTTCAGTAAGCTGACAGCTCGCTGCCAACTACACTGCAGCCTTTTACAGCTAGCTGCCAGCTCGCTGCCGCACGCTGACAACTCGCTGCCAGCTCGCTGCCGCACGCTGCCAGCTCGCTGCCAAGTGTAAACAACTGCTTGTCAGCTTGTTGTCTCCTAGCTGGCAGCGAGTTGTCAGTGAGGTACTATTCCCTGTGATTTCGATCCCCTGCTGACACGTTTTGGTTTCTTATGTAGCTTCCCAACCAGGTGTGTCTACCTTCTTTCCGCAGCAACCATTAAGGTGTGAATCTCGATACCAAGGGCCATCCCATCACCTGTCAGCCTGTTTTGGTTTCTTAGGTATATGTGACCTGAGGGGAACCCCCCAAAAATCTGTGGTTTCTGAAAGAGCACATTCTTAGCTTCCCAACCAGGTGTCTACACCCTTTCCACAGCAACCGTTAAGGCATTAATCTCCATACCAGAGGCCATCCCATCCCCTGCTGGCACGTTTTCATTTCTTAATTATATGTGACCTGAGGGGAACCCCCCCCCCAAAAAAAAGTCTGTGGTTTCTGAAAGAGCACATTCTTAGCTTCCCAACCAGGTGTGTCTACCTTCTTTCCGCAGCAACCGTTAAGGTGTGAATCTTGATACCAAGGGCCATCCCATCACCTGTCAGCCTGTTTTGGTTTCTTAGGTATATGTGACCTTAGGGGAACCCCCTCAAAAAAGTATGTGGTTTCTGAAAGAGCACATTCTTAGCTTCACGACTGTCTGTGTCTACCCCATTTCCGCAGGGACCATTAAGGTGTGAATTGCAATAGAAGCAGCCATTTCCATCCCCTGCTGACACGTTTTGATTTCTTAGGTATATGTGACCTGAGGGGAACACCCCCAAAAAAGTCTGTGGTTTCTGAAAGAGCACATTTTTAGCTTCCCAACCAGGTGTGTCTACCTTCTTTCCGCAGCAACCATTAAGGTGTGCATCTCGATACCAAGGGCCATCCCATCACCTGTCAGCCTGTTTTGGTTTCTTAGGTATATGTGACCTGAGGGGAACCCCCAAAAAAATATGTGATTTCTGAAAGAGCACATTCTTAGCTTCCCAACCAGATGTCTACCCCCTTTCTGCAGCAACTGTTAAGGCATTAATCTCCATACCAGAGGCCATCCCATCCCCTGCTGGCACATTTTCATTTCTTAGGTATATGTGACCTGAGGGGAACCACCCAAAAAATCTGTGGTTTCTGAAAGAGCAAATTCTTAGCTTTGCAACCATGTGTGTCTACCCCCTCTCCGCAGCGACTGTTAAGGCGTTAATTAAATTGTCTGATGTCACCATTCAATGTTAAAATGCTTGATTATGCTATATATAATGGGAAATTGAAAAATGAAATATGATTATTTATCAGTGCTATATAGGCAACACTTTAAGAAAATAAATTTTTTTGGGTGTGTCCAAGTTCTACTCATGGACTGACTCATAAATATATCACTCAACATTTTGAAAAAATATAAATGTATGTAAATCTCTCCAGCTTTTCAGAAAATATATATAAATTACTGATAAAATCACTCTAAGCTAAAAAAGTCTCAAAAATAACACAGAATTTATCTTGATTCAAAGCGATATATTGGACTTTATTTACCATTTACAAGCAGAAAAAACATACCATATATCCTTGAATAAGTCCCCCAGGGAGTTATTTTTTCATCAGCATTTTTGAGGGAGGTCTTATTCAAGGGGAGCAGTTATTCAAGGGGGAAATTGTTCGATACAGATAATCGATACAAGGGGGAAGCCCAGTGCGCAGATACAACCACCACGCACATCAACCCGTTACACACAGCATCAGCCCGGTACACACAGCATCAGCCATGTGTGTACCAGGCAGATGTGCATGGTGGGTACAATTTTGTGTGTAACTGGCATATGTGCACAACAGGCATTTGTGCGTACAAGTGCAGACCCGCATTAAACAATATGGGATTATAGTGCAAAGAAAAACATAACTTACTCCAGTAATGAAAGTACTGCTCACCCAGCATTTCACCACGATCTCCAATACCGAGATAGCTCACGTAGCTTTTCATGTGGGCCCATGTTATGTCAACAGCAGCCAAAATGTCTTCAGGAAAATTTGGTATCTGTATCATGGAAAGAAAGCTACTCTTAAAACTGTAAAATATGTGAAACAATTGAGGCATCGAATTCTAAAAGTCGACAAGTCCAAATTTGGAAAATTTGAGTTAACCCCGTGAAAATTATCTGGGGATGGTCCCTCTCATTTTTCAAAATTTTCCATAAATTTTTCTACTTCACATTCCCCTATACGACCATGCCAAATTTGACCATTTTGGGGGAAAATGGAGAAAATTTGGGCAAGAAGTCGACCATTACGCCTAGTTTTTGGGCAAAAAGTCAACAAGTCCACCTTGTGCAGCCTTTTTTGTTGGGACAAAAAAAGCAATAAATGTGTTAAGTCCGCTATGGGCAGTGATTTCTAAAAGTCAACAAGTACAAAAATAGCCCATAAGGCAATTTTTTTCAAGCTGGGAACAAAAATGTTTGCAAGTGCAAGAAGTCGACAAGTCCACTCCCCTGCCCATAAAATTTTTTTGGGCAAGAAGTTGACAAGTCCATGCCTGATTAGAGAAAGTCGACAAGTCCATTTCATAAATGCAAGAAGTCGACAAGTCCACTTTTGTTTACTGAACATTGTTTGTAAAAGTAGTGCCATTTCCATGGCGTTGGCGCCATTTTTATGGAGTGGCACTATTGACTCCAAAGTAGCGCCATTTCCGTGGCGTTGGCACCATTTTTATGGAGTGGTGCTATTGACTCCAAAATAGCGCCATTTCCATGGCGTTGGCGCCATTTTTATGGAGTGTTGTTGTTGACTCCAAAGTAGCGCCATTTCCATGGCGTTGGCGCCATTTTTATGGAGTGACGCTATCGACTCCAAAATAGCGACATTTCCATGGCGTTGGCACCATTTTTATGGAGTGGCCCTATTGACTCCAAAGTCACGCCATAGCCATGGCATTGGCGCCATTTTTATGGAGTGGTGATGTCAACTCCAAAATAGCGCCATTTCCATGGTGTTTGTGCCATTTTTATGGAGTGGTGCTGTTGACTCCAAAGTAGCGCCATTTCCATGGTGTTGGCACCATTTTTATGGAGTGGCACTATCAACTCCAAAATAGCGCCATTTCCATGGCGTTGGCGCCATTTTTATGGAGTGTTGCTGTTAGCTCCAAAGTAGCGCCATTTCCATGGCATTGGCGCCATTTTTATGGAGTGGCACTACACTTTAAATAAAAAAAATTATAATTTTTTAAAATATTTTTTTCAACATTTTTTTTTTAAAAATTTTTTAATTTTTTTTTATTTATTTTTTTTTTAAATTTTTTATTTTTATTTTTTTTTTTTCAAATTTGTTTTTGTTTCAATTTTTTTTCAATTTTTTTATTATTATTTTTTTAAATTTTTTTTCCAATTTTTTTTTTCTTCAACATGATGTAAATGACACTATTTTGGAGTCGAAAAATTTAAGAATTTCTAAAAATATATATTTTTTAATTTTATAAAAAAAAAGAAAAACAAATTTAAATTTTTTTTTTGAAAAAAAAGGAAGAAAAAAAAGAATTTAAAACAAGTTGAATTTAAATTTTAAAAAATAAATAAAAAATTAATGCAAAAAAATATTTTTATAAAAAAAGTTAAAATGGTGCAAGTATGGAAATGGCACTACTTTGGAGTTGATAGCACCACTACATGAAAATGGTGACAATGCCATGGAAATGGTGCTATTTTGGAGTTGATAGCACCACTCCATAAAAAAAACTTCTAAAAATATTTTCAAAAAATTTAACAAATTAAAATTTTATTTATAAAAATTAAAAAACAATAAAAAAGAAAAAAATTATTGAAAAATTTTTGAAAAAAAGAACAAAATTAATAAAAAAATCCAAAAAAAAAAATTTTGAAAAAAAGAAGAAAAAAAAATTATTAAAAATTTATTTGAAAAAAAGTTATTAAAAAAAAGAAAAAAAGTTTTTGAAAAAAAAGAAAAAATAAGAATAAAAAAAATTACAAAAAAAAATTTTCAAAGAAAAAATTTGAAGAAAATTTTTTTTTTTAAAATTAATAAAAAAAGAATAATTAAAAAAAACAAACATTTTTAAAAAAAAAAATTAAAAAAAAAATTTGAAAAAATTTTTATAAAAAAATGTGAAAAAATTTTTTTGAAAATTTTGGAGTCGATAGCACCACTCCATAAAAATGGTGCCAACACCATGGAAATGGCGCTATTTTGGAGTTGATAGCGCCACTCCATAAAAATTAAATTGAATTCTAAAAATGACAGCAACCCTCTGGATTCAAAAATTTAATTGAATTTTTTAATGTTATATTATTTTTTACATATTTTTTATAAATTTTTTGTTATTTTGTGTTATATTTTTTTATTGTTTTATACTTTATTGCTTCACCAAGCATGCCAGCGCTTCCACACACATCACGAAAATCTGCATGAAGGCCTTCACGCTTCCTTCCATGGTGCTCCCACACACATGTATGCGTGGGGGAAGCGTGTGGAAGCGCCAGTGCAGTGAAGTGTCTTCCACACGTTTGGATGCGCGTGAAGCGCGCGGTGAAGCTAGGTGAAGCGTGTGGAAGACACTTCACCCAGATTTTCGTGATGTTGGTGGAAGCGTGTGGAAGCGTGTGGAAGCGCGCCGCTTCACGCGCATCCAGCCCGCTTCCACACGCTTCACGGATCCATTTTTTGCTGTTACAGTGGTTGTGGGATGTGGTGGAAAAAGTGCCACAGCAATATCGTGACAAGCGTCAAAAGTACATGGCGCTTTTGTTAACCGCAGCACCAAGTGCCAATGGCACGATGGCAAAATGGCGCCTGATGGCTGAAGAGCCACGGCACTTTTTGCTTTTGCAATATTTTGCTGTGGCACCATTAATGATGCCAAACCCTTTGGAAAAAAGTATTTAAATCTTCAAGTGTTTTTTTCTAAAATGCCTGCATGTGCCCAAATATTGGAAACATACATACCAGGCACATGCAGGGCACATACTGTATGTGCCCCTCCCAGCATAGGCGGCATAAGTGCTTGTGCGCTTGTGAACGTCACAAGCGGAATTTTTGGTGTCACAAGCAGAAATTTCGCTGTCATATTGTGACATTCACAAGCGTGTATTGTACAAACAAGAGCGAAAAGCTCAAAATTAGCTCAAAATTGGTAAAATTTGCTATATTTTGTCAATATTCACATTTATTATCACTATTTTCATGTACCATATTTCCTCGAAATACCTCCTGGGGGGTGATTGTTTCATAGTGGTCCCGAGAGGGGGGGGGGTTAAACGAGGGGGTGGGTATTTCGAGGGGGGGGGGGGTTATTATTTCACAAGAAAAATTTTCAAATCCCAGTACGAAATTGTCGTCTGAAACGTACGCAGACGTCAAAAAATACAACAAAAACCGCCATTTATAAGGTTATGTAGACTAATATTAGTACATAGATGGTATAAACACTGTTCTAACGTGATTCCGACATTGTTTTAACGTGTGTTCTGCACTACGCAGAACACAAACTGCAGCATTTGTCATGTACGTTCCCTTTACACTCAATCTGGGGGGGTATTTCGAGGGGGGGGGTGATTGTTTCATAGTGGTCTCGAGAGTAGTGATGGAAAAGCGCCATGGCGCTGGCGCCTGGCGCTAGCGCCAAAGCAAAAAGCGCCATGGCGCTTTTGGCGCTTGGCGCTAAAACGCTCTGGCGCCATTGGCGCTTGGCGCTAGGGTCTGAGAAAGCGCCATGGCGCTTTTGGCGCTTGGCGCCCTTTTCTGGTGGCGCTATTGGCGCCTGGCGCCGGCATTTTAAATGGCGCCAAAAAAGCGCCAACCATGTTAATAAAAAAATGGTTTTAATACGGTGAAATCGACATTGTGAGGCAACTGAATAAATATTGATTAATATAAGGGTAGACTTTATATATTTAAATAGATGCATTTACATTCAATAAAAGCAGAGGTGTTATAATCGCGGTAAATCCCCTTTTGTGCTTTGCTCCTAATTCTTTCTTGCAGGGGTTCAGTCTGCCAGCTATCTATCTATTCCCGGGGCGCTCAGCTATCTATCTAACCTGAGGCTAAATTTTTGGCTACTATCCCTCGAGACCCCACCCCCCCACCCCAAATCGACCAAGATATGTACCTCTCCAGAGCGATTATTTGAGAAGTTTTGCCCCGATTTAGTGGTTGTTTGAATGGGCAAAAGAGTTCAATAGACTACTATGACTTCAGCGGTACGTCACTCACAGTTATGCACTCATTTTTCTACCATCAAATTGAAGAAGAATTTTTTTGGCGCTGGCGCTATTGGCGCTTGGCGCCATTACCCTCTGGCGCCATTGGCGCTTGGCGCTGAGGTTCAGAAAAGCGCCATGGCGCTTTTGGCGCTTGGCGCCATTTTGCTCTGGCGCCATTGGCGCTTGGCGCTGGCGTCAGAAAAGCGCCATGGCGCTTTTGGCGCTTGGCGCCGAAAGCCTGGCGCTTTTTCCATCACTACTCGAGAGGGGGGGGGGTCAAACGAGGGGGGGGGGGGGGTATTTCGAGGAAATACGGTAAATACATGGTTATATACCTATTTTTAGCCTATATTATTTTTATTTATAGTGGTTTCGAAATTTTTGGCTCGCTGCCAACTTCACATAATGGCTCCAATAAAAGGGTGTCACAAGGTGAAATTTTGATGAATGTGAATGTCACAAGCGCAAATTGGGACCTTGCGCCGCCTATACCTCCCGGACAGCCTGATGCTGGTGTAGCACAGATATTGGCAGAGCTGAGGGAGAAATTTTGCATCCACAGGGGTAGAATTATGATACACAATATCATCAAACATAGTGTGGTGTGCAGAAAGGTCACAAGTAGGTTATACAAACAACCTGTGTTTGTAACACTGCCAAAAGAAAGGGTGGAGTTGCACAGGCCATTTCACCATGTGGGCATGGATTACTTTGGCCCATTGTGGTATCAAGTGGTGGAGGAGTCAGGACAGAAGGCACACAAGAAGGCATATGTCCTTCTGATCACTTGCTTCAGTACAAGAGCTGCACACTTAGAGCTTGTACCACATATGACAGCAGCAGAAACACAGATGGCATTCACCAGATTTGAGAGCAGGAGGAATACACGTGTTTCCTGTACTCAAGTATTTTGAAAACGAAATCATACCTAAACACAAGTATAGGTAGGTACGTTTTTCTGAGGAAAACATAACATTATTTATTTAGGTACTTGACTGCTGTATTTCTTCTAATAGAAGTTCCCCATTCTATTTTTTCATCAACTTTTTTACCTGCCGTTCTATTGGAGGCGCCGTTCTATTTATTTCACCAACATTTTCACATATTTCTCACTTGAACATAGCCTAATTCTTTAATGAATTTCGAGCGATATTTTAATATCAGAGCATCAATTTGTAATAAAACACCTAATTGAATGCTTTGAACGTTCTCACCATCCATTTTTTATTTACCGTATATCCTCGAATAAGTCCCCCGGGGAGTTATTTTTTATCTGAGTTTTTGAGGGGGAGTTATTCAAGGGTGGGGAGTTATTCAAGGGGGGGAGTTATTTTTTCATCATAACTTTAAGTAAAACTTGCAGGTAGGTAGGTGTGTATACACTGTGTAAAATACACACTGTGCATCCTGCTTTAGCTGCATAGGCTAACATCCTTTTGTATTTTTTGTCACATACACAGCACTGCATTTGTAAGTTGTTTTTTTCACTAGTTGTGTGTTGACCGTGGCAGAATGGATGGATAAAGAAATGCAGAGAATTGATAATTAGGTTTATTTTGTCCATTTGTCTATTTGCACAATTATATGTTTCGCGCACTATATTAATTTACCACGCAAATGATATTTCCTGCACTATATTATTTATCCATGAAGAATATTTGATTAGGAAAATGTCTTATAAGTTATTGATAAATTTATGTGGAATATTTAGGCTAAAAGGTCAAATAAGTTATTATTAGGTTTTTGAACATGAAATTAGGCTCATTCGATTCGCCATAATTTTCTGATTATTATATATATATACATTTACATGGTTTGCTTGCAATTTAGGAAATTCAAATCTTGTAAATATTTACATTCAGCGTAACAATCTAGGCCAGCGTCCTAATAGTGAAATGGTGCCCTGTTTATGACTAGCATTTACGGTACGTACTTACCAAGCCCTTCGCATAGGCATAATTATTATAGCTTTGCAATGCTTTATATTTATATTACTTTGACCTTTATGATAAATACCCTGTTCAAATTATACCAAATATATTATATAAACCCTGCTCAATTAATATACCCATTTACCTCAAATAAGTCCCAATTTGCCAATCATCAAATATATGTTTTCAGGAAGTGATTATTATTATGTTAAATGTACCCTGCTCTATTTACGTCATTAGGAACATTGCATTACTATTTCCAATTTCCAAACACTATTTATTAGTTTCCAATGTGCGTCAATATTTTCTGACAAATTGAAACAGATTAGTAAATCAGCCAAGTTTGCCGACTTCGCGCCTCACAAGATTAATAGTTGTTCTATTCGCCCAATTTGTACCTAGTATTTCTTTACCATAAGTATTTGAATATATGCATGCGCAGTATAAGCCAACTGTTTTGGCTAAATGTGTCTTATTGTTGCATTTGTATCTTATTTGTGCATTTGTATTTGAGAAATTATTGTAGCTATGTTTTATACACAATTTCTGTGTCTCAGCTACTTTGGAGTTTTTACTTCAGTCTTATGACCCCAGTCCCGACCCAGGAAATAAGCTAGCAATAGAAACTTCGACTCGGAAGCTCGCTAACTTTGCGCTTTTGTATTCAAGCTGCATCTGATCAAATAAAGTACCTGAAACAATCTTGAAACCCCTTTCAACACGCAACCACGAAATAAACTCAACTTGGCTGTCGACAAGTGGACGTTCGGCTACAACGGGAAATCAAACCACTCTAAAGGTTGTTTCTCACTACGGTCTTGGAGTTGCCGGATTCGGTGGTAGAAGACGCTGATTTCGGTGGCTTCATCACAAGTTGCAGTATATTCTCCATTCACTGTAGGGGGGAGTTATTCAAGGGTGGGGAGTTATTCAAGGAGGGGAGTTATTTTTTCATCAGTGTTTTTGAGGGGGGAGTTATTCAAGTGTGGGGAGTTTTTCAAAGGGGGTCTTATTCGAGGATATACGGTATTCTTGTATTCTGGCACACTCCCAACGATTTCTACCTGCCGTTCTATTGGAGGTGCCATTCAATTTGAGGCTGTCGTTCTATTGTTTTCGTGAGCGAAAAAACATGCCAAAACCTGCTGTTCTATTGGAGGTGCCGTTCTATTGGAGGTATGCCGTTCTATTAGAAGAAATACGGCATACATATTTTTCCAGAAAACTTGAATACGTATACTCGAGTACAGAGTAAATACGTTTACATTTCCTCTGAAAAAAGTTTGTGTACTCGCTTTTATGTATACTTTTTGAAAGTATGCGATTACAGTAAACATATTTTAGAGGTCTTTTATATAAACATTTCAAGGACACAGAAGGGGAAAAGGAAGAAAATGGGTTTAAAATATGGAAACGCCATTTCATATTCGCGGAGGCCGTTCCAACGTTTTTTACCGCTTTTTGACTGCGGTTTTTTAACTGTTCAGATGCAGTCCAGATCAACTGTTGATTGATTGACCACGTAGCGCTTGAGAATGTACAATGTGGCCCATAGGCGGCACAAGTTCTTGTGCGCTTGTGAATGTCACAAGCGGAATTGTCGGTGTCACAAGCAGAAATACCTATGTTTACCTAGCAAAATGTGTCATAATTTCAAATTTTGGCCAATGTGATTGTGAATGTCACAAGCACAAATTGGGACCTTGCGCCGCCTATGATGTGGCCTTGAATTGTCTGAAAAATTCAAAAAGTCTTTTCGAATTTTTTAATTTTTTGAAGAAAAAAAAATCGATTTTTATGTATTTTTTTCACCGCGTGCTCAAAAATTCGAAAAGTCCAAAAAAAATTGAAAATTTGAAAATGTTTTCGAATTTTTGAATCTTTTTGTGCAATCGTTATGCACCATTGGCGCTTGGTGCCACACCCATTTGAAGCACAATGGCGCTTTTGGCTTTTGGTGCTATTGTTGTGTGGCATTAGTGCCAATGACCAGCGCCAGACATTTTGTCATGGCACCTTTCCATCACCAGTTGTGTGTTTGTGTTTGGTCAAAAATATTCATGTTGAAATCTGCATAAGGATCTACAGGTTGTCCTGGTCGTTTTAAGTGTTAAACGGTTCACTTCGGCCCAGTTTTTTAGCTTGAAAGTCGATCCCCCAGATTGGCCATGCCAAATAAGTACTTTTTTTGGCAGACATACAACATAATCGGACAACACATAAGGCTGGTGAACCCCCCGAAAATGCGACCCCCAATCATTTTTGGCATTCTTTGTGTTGTTTTTACCTGACATAATGTTGCACGGCACACTCAAATTTTCAGTGGCAGTTCGAACACTTTTTCAAGGGCGGAATTCAAAAGGGCGGAATTAAAAATGTGCGCGGAATCCAAAAACGCCCGAACCGCCCTTGATTTCAATTCCACACACGAAAAGTTCGAACACTTTGCACGATGGCGGAATTGCCTGGTTAGTGCACTGGCGGAATTATTTCGGACAAGTCGGAAATGCGATGAATCAGATGATGGGTCAATTTGGAAATGAATTTTTTGTAATCTTGTACACATATAATTCCCATTCTGTAATACTTTGGCCGATTGTGATGCCATTCCAGTATGTTGGGATTTGGGGTCTGGGCTTAGGGTTAGGGATGGCCGGCGTTTTTTCAGACGTTTTTTAAAAAACTTTTAAAACTAACCATCGAAACCGCGCAATTTTTTGCGCACAAGCGTGCAATTTCACTAGGATGTCAACAAAAAATTTTACGGAAAACGGCAATGGAAAAATTTTTGCACTTGCCAGAAAATGGAAAAAATTTTGAAGATTCCGGAAAACGGAATGGAAAACGAAAATGGGAAGGATTTTGGCCACAGAAAGTGGAAACAGATAAAATTTTGCACTTGCTGGAAAACATCAATTTTTCTGCACTTGCCAGAAAACTGAATGGAAAATGGAAAAAAATTTGTCTCAGGAAACGGAAAAAAGAAATTTGACACCTAAAATTTCACATACATATTAATTACCATTGCTGGTGGTTTCCATGGTTTTTGAGGCATTTTTAGTGTAACAGCTTCCATTTGTCCATGCTATTGTGTCATAAAAAGCAGTGATATGTCAGTGTAGTATAGCCAATGTGCCCCAAGATAGTTGTACAGTGTGAAACATCACTGCCAATGTATTTGCCTGCTCTTATAACGTTATTTAAGCACTATTCCATGCCCAACTTTACTTGAAGTCACGAATGTTCGACAAAAGGCTATATATGTAAGAAGTAGGGATGGTAAAATAGTGTTTTTAAGACCCTGTTTGTTTGTTTAAAAAAAAACATTTCTTTTATAAATAAAACATTTTTTATAATAAAACCGTTTTTTTAAAGCTCCCAGATATGGTTATGAGTTAACATATACAGGTATATCAGACAGGTGATAGTACTTTTTGATGTTATATACATAGCCATATAATGGCTGTAGAGCCATGGGCTAGCATTATAAGTAGTGATTTCTGTCAAAAATATCCGGGTTTTTTGTCGACTTGTTATGTATATCGGCTTTTGTTGAACATTCATGACTTAATGTGAGGTTGGCCATGAAATAGTGTTTTCATTAGGTTACAATAGAAGCCTAATACATTGGCAGTGATTTTTCACACTGTACAAGTATATGGCGGCACATTGACTGGATATTATACACTATACTAACATACAATGGCTTATTATGATGCAATAGCATGAACAAATGGAAGCTTTCACACTAAAAATGCATCAAAACCAATGAAAACCATCACCAATGGTAATGTGTAAATAAAATTGCGCGCTTGCGCACAAAAAAAATAGCAAAATACCTAGTGCTTAGTACAAAATTTTTTGTCTGATCTTTTTAAAACAAACAAACAAACAACGGTTTCGATGCCTGTTTTAAATAAAAAACATTTGAAAAAATAAAATGGTTAAAAATCCCTCAGCCATCCCTAGTAAGAAGTCCACAGAAAACAAATATTTTTGACATAAATAACAACATATAACTCTATCACGTTGCTCCACAGCCATTCTATGGCTACATATTAACATCACAAAGTACTGTCAGGTGTCTAATGTACCTGTATATGGGGACCCATAACCTCTCTCTGGGACTTTTTGAAAAAAAACGTTTTTTTTAAATGGGGTCATTGAAAAAAGCACGTTTTTCCATCCCTATCTGGGCTATGACGAAATTTTTCCTTTGTTCGAATAATCCCAGTCCCGCAAAAAAAATAGCAGCCGGAACACCGAAAAAAATCTGGGGGCTGCAAAACAGAGAAATTTTACCTGCAGAAAACTGATATAGAAAATGGAATGTTTACAACCTGGTGCAAATTTTTTCTGGTTCTGTTTTCTGTAAAAATTTTTTGTGACATCCTAGTTAGAATCTCATTACCATCAAGCATTCTACTTTATTGTAGAAAAACTAATTTCTACTTCTGCTCCGGAATTTTGACAAACCATTTATGGGGGTTTATTGTTTCACAGTGAGAATTTTGAGGGGGGTGTTTCGAGGGTGGGGGGGGGGTTATTTTTTCATCAGAAATTTTTTTTAACTGCCAGTACTAATTTGTTGTTTGTAATGTACGCAGACACAGAAAAATGCAAAAAAAACCCCACCATGTACAAGAGTCTACAGCCTTATTTAAGTATGTATATGGTATAAACCATGTTCTAACGTGACACAGTCATTCTTTTTACTGTGTGTAATGCATTGCTAGATCACAAATAAATGTTGCTTGCAAAATACCTAGTGCTTAGTACTAAAAATTTCGGCCGATGTTTAAAAAAAACAAAACATTTTGGACGTCATGTTTAAAAAAAACATTTAGAAAAAAACATCGGCCAACCCTAACTTTGACAGACAGAAAGTGAAAAACAGGACATTTTCCTAAGAAATACTTATCAGGAGAGAAAAACACATCTTTGATGTATTCTAGAGTAAAAATATAAAAAAATACTGACTTTTTGTGAGAAAGATACTCACTTTTACATTTTCTGTTAGAAAAATTCCCATTTTTAAGTTTTTCCCAGGAAAAATACTCATTTTTACATTTTCTCATTGAAAAAAGCAGAAAAAAAGAAGTATTTTACTCAATTTTTATGCAGTGCAAGAGTAAAAATAAAATACTTTACATTTTCTAGACTCATGGGTGAGTAAATAAGAAATACTTTATGTTTACATTTACTTTGAAATAAGTTCAGTATGTTCAACAACTCTAGTATACTTCATACACTTCATGGATGTTACACTTAGTATGGAAACCTACCATAACCCAACTGAATAATGAACCACAACTTATACCATTTTTTTATCATAATATTTCATTTTCTATGAAACAATTAATTACAAAATTTATCACAATGTTTTATTCATTGAATTATGGTAGGATTCTGCACATACTTTGCGGTCCACTGAGTATATGGGACAACAGTCCGGGAACCCTACTTGAGACCCATCCATTTCCATCACTAGGTCTCATTTCAATTTTGACATTTCAACCAAAAACATCTGGACACTTTATGACAGATCTGTATTCAGTCTCTGTTTACACAAGTATGCACCATGCAAACTACAATATCTTTAATACGAGTGCATTTTACAGTAATTTTCCACTCTTGGGTTTTGAAGATAATGCTTAGATGTGCCCATAAAACAATTTTCACAAATATATTTGGCAAGATAAGTAAGATGTGTTTCTTACAACAACCTTCTCTAATGGGCGGAATTGAAAGTCAGGGACGGAATTGAAACTGTCCCAATCATTTTGAAACTTACCATGTGGAAATGTTATGGCATGTAAATAGATGAATAGTGTACGAATTACAGCTGAATTCATCCGGACTCCATTTGAATTTCGTTTGAATGTCCAAAAAATGCCCTAAAATTCCTTTAAAAAATCGTTCGAACCACACTTGGAGTTCCGCCTTGGCGGAACTCAAAAACGTTCGAACGGCCCTTGACAATTTTGAGTGTGCCGTGCGCCATTTACATCAACTGGAACTGAAATTTTGGAAATTTTGGGACCAAACGAACCAACCGGAACAAAAAATTTCGAGGAACTGAGAACTGAAACCTGAACCGAAATCTTTTGGAACCGAGAACCAAGAACCGGACCAGAACCGAAAATTTTGAAATTCCCAACAAATTTGAAATCTAAATATTGTTCAAAAATTATCCTATAGCTCCAGTGGTTCTATTAATGTAAATTTTAAAATATAAATTTCGCTATTTGTTCCAACTAGAAATGTTGCTGACAAATAGCAAAATGTTTAATTTTTATTCATATCTTAAGAACCACTGGTGCTTGTAAAATGTTCTACAAAATGGCAAACATTTCCAGGGCAATTTCCATGACTTTTGACACTTTGCATGCCATTTGATATTTTACAGGGCATTTTACAGGGTCTGGGAATCACCAGCAAAGTTGGATTTGTCTACACGGTTACAATAGAAAATGCAGATGGAAACCAAAAAGCAACAGATGGTTTCGCTAAGAACCGGATGCTGAGCTCAACCAGTATCTGACCACTGCACACTCCTCAGTGACAGATGTGATCAAATTTTGGGTAGATAATTGGGCTGTTCCCACATTTGAGTGCTAATGCACTGAAATTATTGTCTGTTCCCCTCACATCAGCTGCTGTAGAGCGTTTATTTAGGCAGCGTTTACACAGTTTTTTGGGTGACGACAAAAAACAAAAATTACACTTTAAAAAGTTTCATAAGTCGAGTGTTAAGTTCCATACTTTTGAGAGAAACGTGGTCGCATATATATAGTACATAGGAGTATACGCATGTCAAATTACAGTCAAATCGGGTTGGTCGTTATAGAGTCATAGTCAATTGAATTTTTTTGTTGTCGCTGGAAGTTGTCGGAAGCCCGACAACGATTCCGACAAATCTAAAAAAAAAAATTTTTCATGTGACGACTGGCAAATTCATGTGCTGTATCGTCACACACATATTGCAGTGACACAGAAAAATGCTGATAATTGTCAAAAGCTGTGAACGGGTTTTTTGTGTGACAACAATATCATTTACATGGTCCGGCTGAAAAGTCCTTGGACAGTGCTCGCCATTCACGCTAGGAGTAAGCTACGGTCATAAAATTTTAACACGTTAACATATCTGGTGTTTTGAGTTTTCACCCAAAATTTCACCCCTCTAGCTCCATCCACTGCGGAACTGTGGGGGTTACAATTTCGGTCATCTTGTACTGATTAGGATTCAAACGGGACCAGTTTTTCGGGCCGGGACCGGGACCAGAAATTTTTCTTATCGGGACCGGGACTGGCAGATCATACCAAGACCGTGACCGGGAGTGGCATTAGCTTTTGATCGGGACTGGGACTGGGGTGTCGGGCCGGGACCGGGACCGGTACCGCCTCAATCCCGGAATTTTGCCGAACCATCTACCGG
Source organism: Sphaerolaimus hirsutus (assembly GCA_964036195.1). NCBI lineage: Eukaryota > Metazoa > Nematoda > Chromadorea > Monhysterida > Sphaerolaimidae > Sphaerolaimus > Sphaerolaimus hirsutus. The sequence continues at coordinate 24,274,425 of OZ038450.1, read as the reverse complement.
GACCGGGACTGGGGTAGCGGGACCAGAATAATAGGCCCTTGAAATGTAAAAATAGGCCTTTGAAATCATAATAGAGCTTCTGAAATGATGATTTTATGGAAAAAACGTTGTTTATACATTGTAAAACAACGTTTTTTTATCCCTTATTGGGACCACTATAAAATTAACGGGACCGGGACCGGGACTGGCGGATCGTACCAGGACCGGGACCGGGACTGGCGGATCGTACCAGGACTGGCATTTATTTTTATCGGGACCGGGACCGGGACTGGGGAGTCGGGACCGGGACTGGGACTGGGACCGCTACCGCCTCAGTCCCGGGCTCTTGCCGAACCATCTACTGGGACCGCGGTCATAGGGGATTTTGGGGTTAGCATTTTAGGGGGTGGGGGGTTTAACCTGCCGGCGCGTGCTAATAACTCGGGAACCGCTTGGCGAAAAATGTTGAAATTTGGATATGATATAGTTCTAGGTTGGGGCTACGTACAATTTTGACGATTTTTTTCTACAACCCCCCAGACCGGAGATAGGGGGGGTCTATAAAAACACTGTCATTTGCGTTTTTTTGGGTGTCGCCGAGAACATGCAAACTTTGAACATAAATAGCTCGGTCATTTGTGAACCGATTTTAGTCATTAAAATGTTAAAATGATCACAAATGTTCGGAGAGTTCATTTCTGAGGTCAACTCGGAGATACACATTTGTTTATATATCGATTTAGCCCGATTTCGAAATGCAAAATTTCCGCAAAAGTTTGCTTTTTGAACATGCTCCTATTCTCCTAATCGAGAGAAACTCAATGAAACAAAAATGAGATCGATATCTCTTTCCGATCAAAAGTTATGGCGCTTCAAACTTTTCCCTCCCATCCACATAAATAACCACATGCATGCAACTTCAAAACTCCATATCTCGACCATTTCTCAGTCGATTTTCACTGATGAACACTTAAAATGATCAGAATAACATGGAGATTTCATTTTTAGGACCAGATTATCTGTATTTTGCAGCAGATTTCCCATACGAGCAAATAATGTGAACTCTTGAATTAAATTGTCATAATGAAAATGCATACCGTATTACCTCGAAATACCCCCAGGGGTTTATTATTTCGCCAGAAATTTTCGGAAATTCCCCATACGCAGACGTAGATGTTGTTCTGATCATTTTAAGTGTTCATCAGTGAAAATCGGCTGAGAAATGGCCGAGACATGGAGTTTTGAAGATGCATGCATGTGGTTAATTATGTGGATGGGAGGGAAAAGTTTGAAGCGCCATAACTTTTGATCGGAAAGAGATATCGATCTCAATTGGGTTTTCATTGAGTTTCTCTCGATTAGGAGAATAGGAGCATGTTCAAAAAGCAAACTTTTGCGGAAATTTTGCATTTCGAAATCGGGCTAAATCGATATATAAACAAATGTGTATCTCCGATTTGACCTCAGAAATGTACTCTCCGAACATTTCTGATCATTTTAACATTTTAATGACTAAAATCGGTTCACAAATGACCGAGATATTGATGTTCAAAGTTTGCATGTTCTCGGTGACACCCAAAAAAACGCAAATGACAGTGTTTTTATAGACCCCCCCCTATCTCCGGTTTGGGGGGTCGTAGAAAAAAATCGTCAAATTTGTGCGTAGCCCCAGCTTAGAACTATATCATATCCAAATTTCAACATTTTTCGCCGGGCGGTTCCCGAGTTATTAGCACGCGCCGGCAGGTTAACCCCCCCCCCCCCTAAAATGCTAACCCCAAAATCCCCTATGACCGCGGTCCCGTTTGAACCCTAGTTGTGATCGTGAAACTTTGGCTAGTGTAAGCCAGTGTGTTGGCAATGTGCTGATAGTATTCAACACTTTCATCAACATCATTGATATTAAGGTAAAATTAATATGCACATCAGGGTGATGTGCAAGAAACGTGGGAACTGTGATGGATGTTTTTGGTGATCATCTGAGATCATGTTGTATTGCAGTGATTTTACTGAGGCAGACTGATGACTTTGGTAGTGAGAGTAGTGCCAGTAATGGCAATATGGACTAGGCTTATGATATCATAGCTAATGTTGTTTAGTGCTGGCACATTGCCAACACTGGTAGCTTACACTAGCCAAAGTTTCATGATCACAACTTAAAGCAGCGTTGAGCTAGAGCACCTCATGTGTACATCAGTTCAAAATCACCGAAATTGTAACCCCTGCAGTTCCGCAGTGGCTGGAGTTAGAGGGGTGAAGTTTTGGGTGAAAACTCAAAACACCTGATGCGGGGGTATCTTGAATTTTGACCCTCCGAGTGGTTGGATAGATAGCAAATCGCTCCTCTGGAGGGAAAGATAGCTGAAAAATTTTCTGGGGGGTTGGGGGGGGGGGTGGTTGTGGTGGTTTGATATATAGGCTTTTTCGGGGCACAGAAGGAAGAAAAGGACAAAAAGACAGAAGGACAAAAATCGCTAAAAGTAGGTGTAAAATGGCTCAAAATGGGTATACAAGAGCATATAGTACTCAATATAGCTGAAAATAGGCAAATAGGAGCCAGAACCATGATTTGGAAGTGAAAATCTATAAAAAGGTATGAATAATAGCGATTTTGAGCAAAAATTGGGGTATAGTTTTGCAAAAATCGCTCCAGATAGGTAGATAGATGGGCGATTTGAGGGGGGGGTTAAGGGGGTAGTAGCCCAAAGATAGCTGATAGATAGCTGAGCGGCCTCCGGGATAGAAAGATAGCTGGGCGGTTTGGGGGGGGGGGTAACCCCCCCCCCCATTCGAGACCCCTGACCTGATATGTTAAAGTGTAAAATTTTTATGACTGTAGCTTACCCCTAGCACAAATGGCAAGCACTGTCCAGGGTAGTGATGGAAAAGCGCCATGGCGCTGGCGCCTGGCGCTAGCGCCAAAGCAAAAAGCGCCATGGCGCTTTTGGCGCTTGGCGCCTTTTTGCTGTGGCGCCATTGGCGCTTGGCGCTGGGGTGTGGAAAAGCGCCATGGCGCTTTTGGCGCTTGGCGCTATGACGCCGTGGCGCCATTGGCGCTTGGCGCTAGTGTTTTAAAAAGCGCCAAAAAAGCGCCAAGAAGTACTAAAAATTCATTACTATTTTATGCAGAAAGACCTGTTAAATTTTATTTACAGAAGTGTATGTGCTACTGTAAGTGTATTCCAGGATCAACATACCCTATTCTTGATTACTTTGTAAACAATGTCCCTGTGATTGCATCGGTATTCAACACTTGTCCCATCTGATCCGAATTATGTAAGGCTTTATGTGACTACCGTATTTCCTCGAAATACCCCCCTCCCCCTCGAAATACCCCCACCCTCAAAATGGGCACTATGAGTTTGTGGTCTGGGAAATGCATAACAGACATTAAAAACACTTACTGTGTTATGTTAGAACATCGTTTATAGCATCTTCATCCTTATATAAGGCTGTAAAAACTTATACATGGTGGTTATTGTTGCATTTTTCACGTTTTTCTCTCAAAACTTTCACTCTGAAAAAATAAACCTCCGGGGGGGTAATTGGCGGAGTGTATTCAGCGGACTGGTAACACTTTTCACATAGGTTTTAGCTTAATCACTATACTGAGCTCGTTCCTTGCAGTTTTGTTTAAGCAGGGTCAAAGGACCCTGTAAAGTGTAAAGTTAAGTAACAAACATCATCCAAAATTTCGTAAATACAACTTTGTTAAGTGTCATGCAAAATGTTAAAAGTTCAATCAAAATAAGTTCTTTTTATTTTGATTGACATTTTACATCACATTTACTTCTTGACATTTGACACTTGATTTTACAGGGTGTGGAATCACTTTCTGAAGCCATTCCAACAATGGCAATCCAAAATTTGAAACCTCAAAATCATGTGTTCAAAAGTGACTAGCAAAACTCGAAACTGCTATATCCTAGTAGAAAAATCGAAAGTATTCCAAAAAAATTGAAAACTTCATTTGAAAAGTTAAAAATTATTTTAGGGGAAAAACTACTAAATTCCAAAAGCAATTTTAAAAAACACCTAAAAATCTTTGCACTTTTTTCAGATGGTTTGCTATAGTTAGCCCATACACCCAGCTGTAAAATATCAAGACAAAAATAACAAACGTGACTTATGTAGACTTATATCTTACGCCACAAACAAATTAAAAGCAGTGCATTAACATGGCTGCATATATGAGAAGCAAAATTTTTTTGGCGCTGGCGCTATTGGCGCTTGGCGCCAACATCCTCTGGCGCCATTGGCGCTTGGCGCCGTAGTCTAGAAAAGCGCCATGGCGCTTTTGGCGCTTGGCGCCATTTTGCTCTGGCGCCATTGGCGCTCGGCGCTGGGGTTCGGAAGCTTGGCGCCAAAGTCCTGGCGCTTTTTCCATCACTAGTCCAGGGATGTTTCAGCCCGACCATGTAAATACAGACAATCAATGAAATCAGCCTGAACAAAACAGCTGTGTCTGGTTTGATTCAGTGCAAATCTGCTGTGTGAAGATGCAATGGAATGTGTAATATCAACGGAAACAGGACATACATGTGTATGTAGTATGATAGAAATGTGCTTGCCAATTTAAATGGAATAATAATTGCCACCTTGAATAATTCCTCCCTCAAAATTGTCTGATGCAACAATTATTCCCCGGGGGAACTACTTGAGTAAATACAGTAGAATGGTGCCATTCTATAAGAAGAAATACAACAGTCAAAAATGGGTACTGTATTGGCTTGTTTTGAACCCAGGGCTGTATTTTTTTACAATGCTCTTACAGTGGGACTCAATTTGAACATGATACACAATTCAAGCATGATATTGTACTATTTCATAAGGTATCCTAAATTATAAGCTAAGCACTAGGTATTTTGCAAAATTTTTGTGCGCAAGCATGCAATTTCACACACAAATTGACATTGGTGGTTTTCATTGATTTTGTGGCATATTTAGTATCAAAGCAGGGGTTTAGTAGGGGGGTTGGGGGGTAACCCCCCCCCAAATTCGCCAGCTATCTATCTATCCCGGAGGCCTGCTCAGCTATCTATTTATCTATCCCGGAGGGAAAATTATCAGCTATCTATCCCCAAATTGTCAAAATTTTGCCCCAATTTTTGCTCAAAATCGATAATTTTTGTACCAGCTTTCACCTTCAAAATTCTAATTCATGTTCCTTATTGCTCATTTTCAGCTATTTTTTTGTACTATATGTACTTATATACCTATTTTTAGCTGTTTTTCACCTACTTTCAGCGTTTTTTTTCCCTTTTAATTCCTTCTATACTTTGGAAAAGCCTATATATTGGACCCTGCAAACCCCCTCCCCCAAAAAAATTTTTTTTCAACTATCTATCCGTCCGGAGGAGCGATTTGCTATCTATATGAACCCGCGCTGGGGTCCAAATCTGCACAACCCCTGTATCAAAGCATACATTTCTATGTGCTACCATGGGCAATGTGCTTCCACATTCAAGTAATGTGCTTCCATGTACCTTCACAGTGTGTAAAAAATTTAAACATCACCCCCAAAGTAACAACCTCCTTTTATAACCTTGTTTGATCACTATTCCATGCTAAACTTCACTTGAAGTCATGAACATTTGACTATAATTTGATTAGTGATGGAAAAGCGCCAGGAAAAATGGTGTCATGGCACCATCTGAAAAAATAGCGCCAGGCGCCAAAGAGCGCCAGAGAAAATGGCGCCATTGGCGCCTGGCACCATTTTCCTGACACAAGGCACAAGGCCATATCTGGGAGCTTTTAAAAAACTGTTTAAAACGTTTAAAATTAAAAAAAAACGTTGTTATTTTTATAAAATACATGGCATTAGCGTTCCGACAAATTAGCCTCACTAGCGAGGCGTTCCGACAACTTTTAAAAAAATTCCATTTTATTTACACATGCATTCCAAAAGTGTTGTCACAAGCTGTGAACGTGCTTTGCTTGTGACGACATTCTACAGTTGCGATTATTCAGTAGCATGAGAATTCATTGCAAAGTACATGCAATTAATAGCACATTTATATAAATATTTTGTGCCAACTATACTATGGTTTCATCAGAGCATAAAGCAGCGTTTACACGCTTTCGTGTGTCGACAAAAAAGTTTGGTGAAAAAGTTCCATAATTCTGGAATTAAGTTCCATATCTGCAAGAAAAGCGGTGGAGTGTGCTTACTAGTTGAGTGTACACACATGCCAATTTGCAGATAATTTGAGCATGTCATTCAAGAATTATAGGCATTTGAAAATGAATTTTAGTTGTCTGTTCAGTTTTTGTTTTGAAACCAAACCGACAACTGAAATTCAACTTCAAATCACAGCAAAAAATGCGCTGGTGATCTGCCGTGATCTGCGGTGAAGTGCCTTCACGCACACGCTCGCAGGCACTTCAACGCACTTCACGAATTTCTGATTTTTTTTTCTGTAAACAATTTAGTAATAACATTCGTGAAGTGTCGGTGAAGTGCATTCCATCGGTGATCAGGCGTGATCAGGCTCTGAAGTGTGATCACAGGCAGTGAAGTGCCTGGTGATCAGGCGTGATCAGGCTCTGAAGTGTGATCACAAGGGGCACTTCAGACCGCTTCAGTGCACTTCACGAGCACATTATTTGCTGTGAATGCTTAAGTCTTGAACGATAGGCTCAAATTATCTGCAAATTGGCATGTGTGTACTCTTAACTAGTGAGTATACTTCACTAACGATGGCAAACCCTCTGAAAAAAAGTATTTAAATTTTTAAGTGTTTTTTCCAAAATGAATTTTCGAATTTTCGAATTTTTCCTCAAATTAATTTTTGAATTTCGAATTTAATATTCGAATTTTTGAATTTTCGAATCTTTTTGGGTAATTTTCGAATTTTTTGGGGTAATTTTCGAATCTTTTTGGGTAATTTTCGAATTTTTTGGGGTAATTTTTGAATTTTTTTAAATACTTTTCAAATTTTTTGGAAAAATATTGAATTACGAGCGGAATGTTGAAATAGTTATCGGTGCTCGGTGCATTCCTGCACATTCCTCAATGTGACCGGGTCTGCCCATAGCTGGAATTGGGTGTGGCTGTTATGGGGGGGGGGGGGTCCACCAGACTTTTGTGTCATTCCATTCTGTTGTACATTTGCTGATGTTGTAATTACAAAAAAATTATGTCAATTTGACCCTGTATTTATGTGGTTTTTATATATACATTTACCATAAATTCTTGAATAAGTCCCGCTCAAATAAGTCCCCTCAAATAACACTGACAAAAAAAACAACCCCCATGGAGGACTCATTCGAGGATATACACTATTTATATTAAGCATATGATGGCATGTTCAGAAGAATTTATTTTAAATGTTGAAATACTCGGTCAAATTGGCATAATGAATTTATACATCCCAAATCCAACCTCAAAAATAGAATCTACATGTTGTGCAGATCATTTGAAGTAATTCACGGTCCAAATTGGCCAAGAAATGGTCATGTTATCAAGCTTCAATTCAACTAGCCAGATCGGCCATGTACAATCAACACCTTTTTATAGACCCCCCTTATCTTGGGACTGGGGGCGATTCAAGGAAACGAAACAATTAGGTTGACGTGCAACAGAATGGGGTGACACAAAAGTCTGGTGGACCCACCCCCTAAAATGCCTTCCCCGATTCAAGCTATGGGTCCGCCACGGATGCCATTTCAACGTTTTTTTCATTTCGATAAACTTTTTCACATCTATTATCGATTAATTCAGCACATATAACCTAAGAATGTGTTTTATGTCCTTGAATTCCCTGAAAAATTCGAAAACTATTTTCGAATTTTTGAATTTTTGAATTTTCGAATTTTTTCAAAAATAAATCGATTTTTAAGTGTTTTTTCCAGTGGTGGAATAAAAATTCGAAAATTCCAAAAAAATTCGAAAATTCGAAAATATTTTCGAATTTTCGAATCTTTTTTTGCCATCGTTATACTTCACTGGCTTTTCACGCAGATACGGAACTTTATTCCGGAATTATGGAACTTTCTTGCTTAACTTTTTTGTCGGCACACAAAACCGTGTGAACGACCTCTAAAATGCCATTTTGAGTGCATAATATCAAATTTTATGTTTGTCGGCGGCATCGAGGCCGATTTGTTCCATTTTTATCGAGGCTAATTTGTCGTTACACACAAAAAAAATTTCAATTTTCATCCAAAAATGTCTGTTATGACAGACTTTTTCTGTCGTCACAAAAAACCCGTGTAAACAGGACCTTAGCCATTTAGCCGTTTATCTGGGCTTGTGAAATTTGGGAAAAGGATCCATTTGGGATCGGAAACATTTGAGTGTGCGTTATTCATATGATTTACCTACAAAAAGTGTAATTTTTGCCAAATTTTATGTTTACTGTATTTCCTCGAAATACCCCCAGGGGGTTTATTTTTTCAGAGTGAAAATTTTGAGAGAAAAACGTGAAAAATGCAACAATAACCACCATTTATAAGTTTTTACAGCCTTATATAAGGATGCAGATGGTATAAACGATGTTCTAACGTAACACAGTAAGTGTTTTGAACATCTGTTATGCATTTCCCGGACCACAAATACATAGTGCCCATTTTGAGGGGGGGTATTTCGAGGGGGGTATTTTGAGGAAATACGGTATCTCATCATTGTTTGCATTAGGTAGATAATTATCATTTGTACTAGTTGTCACACTCGATGTTGTTGTTGCTGGTGAGCATGTAGTGTTAAAAACATGAATATATTGCATAGAAATCAGTGTTTGACCCATTGAAAGGTGAAAAAATGTTATTTTCCATAGCACAATGGCATAAATGCATTTACGTTTTTTTTTGTGTTTACCTTTTTTATGTATTCCTTGGTATTTTTAAAATACCTTCCTTATGTATTAGTATTTATACTTTTAATTTGGAAAAGCTACCGTATTTCCTCGAAATACCCCCCGGGGGGTGATTGTTTCATAGTGGTCCCCAGAGGGGGGGGGGGGGTTAAACGAGGGGGTGGGTATTTCGAGGGGGGGGGGGTTATTATTTCACAAGAAAAATTTTCAAATCCCAGTACGAAATTGTCGTCTGAAACGTACGCAGACGTCGAAAAATACAACAATAACCGCCATTTATAAGGTTATGTAGACTAATATTAGTACATAGATGGTATAAACACTGTTCTAACGTGATTCCGACATTGTTTTAACGTGTATTCTGCACTACGCAGAACACAAACTGCAGCATTTGTCATGTACGTTCCCTTTACACTCAATCTGGGGGGGGGTATTTCGAGGGGGGGGGTGATTGTTTCATAGTGGTGTCGAGAGGGGGGGGTCAAACGAGGGGGGGGGGTATTTCGAGGGGGGGGGGTATTTCGAGGAAATACGGTATTTACATTTACGTCACGTTTTCCAAAAATACCAGTATTTTCACAACACTGCTTACCGGTGTCCTTATAGAAACTGGGTCCTTGCAGCATCTTCCTGTGTGTGCAATATTTGTCATTTTTATGTCGTCTTAAAAGAGAATGATGTTACAGGCTGATTTTCTGGCCGTTCGATGACAAACAAATATTGATGAGACACAAATATTGATGAGAACTATTGATCATGTCAAAGGAAGAAACGTAGAGCTGACTGCCAATAGAACGGAGCTGGGGGGGGGGGGGCGGGGAGCCACCCCCCCCCCCCGCCTTTCTGGGTTGTGCATTGGAAATGCTGGGAATGGCAATTTTCGGTACCATTTTTAAACATGCTGTGCTTTTTGACAGCCTCGAATTCTGTGAAAATGATTGAAATGTTTCCATGTCACTGTACATATTTATATGTATGTAAATTACATGCACATATTTATAGCGGTCGTCGGTGCCAATGCTGTTACCAATGGGTCCATAGCATGGCGCCTATACTCCACGAACTTGATACTGTGCACTCGCACTGATTTATGTCTCACGTTGGAAGCGTGCCAATGATAATTAAAGCATGCGATTCTTGTAAAAAATGTAAAAATTCATTGTTGTGAATACGTTTATGATTAATGTTATAAAGCCGGAATTACAGCTCAGCGGTGTTTGACGTGAAATGATGGCGTCGTACAAATTGATTACATCAAAATAGACAAAGGTACATCATTGAAATTTCAGAATTAGATAGTTCTAGTAATTGTGTGTAATTTCCCAAAAACATTTTATCAAATAATCATTATTTAAGTAGTTATTAATTAAACGTCAAAATTTTTTGGTGACGTAAAATGTTTGATGTGAAATGTTGACGTCGAATGTGTAAATTTTGACATGCAATTAATAACTTATTAAATAAAAATTATTTGTTTAGGACATTACACACAATTACTAGAACTATCAAATTCTGAAATTTCAACGCTGTACCCATGTCTATTTTGATGTAATCAATTTTACGACTTCATCATTTCACGTCAAACGCTGCTGAGCTGTAATTCCGGCTTAACATAAATGAATTTTCTCAACTTTTTATGAAAGTTGTGTGCGTTAAACACCATTGGCACACTTCCAATGAGAACTGGAACGTGTAAAGCAACTGAAGTATACAAATGGCGTGAGCCATGGCGCAACTGAGGCGTCTAGTTCCATACGTTGGTAAAGACCAAAGTTAAAAAAATTAGTTGAGAGCAGATCTGATATACACTACCGTGCATAATAGTGCGGAATGTGGTACCACACATTGTTCTGGTGACACTCCAACGCAGAAAGGCATGGCTGTCAAGTAAATAGACATTCGTTTGATGCACATGGGTGCTGACAACACGTGTACAAAAAATAAATTTTCTATCTTACTCATGAGCCATTCTAAAACAAACGATTTGCACACACCTCATTTTGTTCATCGTGCATAATAGTCCGGAAAATGTCACGAAAGGTATTCTAAGTCAAAATTTTTTTTGTAAAAAGCGAATGTTTTGATGGAGGGCATGATTCACAACATGAATGCCAGAAAATATCACCCTTTTTACTCTCAGGTAATGATTTTTAAGAAAAATGTTCACAATCGAGTTCTATCACCTGGTAGCAATTGCTACAAAATAGATGAATGGGGCACTATAATTTGTTCACAAGCAGCTTTATAATGAACATTATATGTTGTGCAGAATGTAGATTTCATCTAAAAATGATGAAACGGGGCTAATAAGTGATTTGAACTATAAATAAGCCCCCACACAAAGCTGCACTCACAAGGCACTGACACTACAACACGAAAACTGACATACAGACCATGTACAACCAGACATAGCTGATATGGGACTGGTGCACAATATAGAGCATTCTTAAGGGTACTTGACCATATAACTCACAAAGTTCATATGAGTCTAGTACAATCATGTTCTTAAGCCAAATGAATATGTAGAAATTTTTTACATTTTCAGGAACAAATTTGATGAATCTGATCATCATATTTTTTGGCCTAAGAACAAATATTTTCTGGTCATCAAGATACACTGTAGGTACTGTATCAAGGTACTCCCAAGTGTCTTCTAAATGATAAACAATTCAAAACATCAATGTGCAGTTTGAAGATGTAATCCAACTTGTATATTACTGACCCATACCATGGAAACAGGCTAAGCTAAGCATTGTCACTTTCATTTTGCTTTATCCTTCAATATTAGATATAACATAAATATGGGAATGTTTATTTAAATTTTATATTGCGAATCATTCCCTCCATCAAAACATTAGCTTTTGAACGAAAAATTTTTGACTTAGAATACCTTTCGTGACGTTTTCCGGACTATTATGCACGATGAACAAAATGAGGTGTGTGCAAATCGTTTGTTCTAGAATGGCTCATCAGTGAGATAGAAAATAAATTTTTTGCATGAGTGTTGTCAGCACCCACGTGCATCAAACGAATGCCTATTTACTTGGCAGCCATGCCTTTCTGCGTTGGAGTGTCACCAGAACAATGTGTGGTACCACATTCCGCACTATTATGCACGGTAGTGTACATGGTCCGGCTGAAAAGTCCCCGGGCAGTGCTCGCCATTCGCGCTAGAGGTAAGGTACGGTCATAAAATTTTGACAGGTTAAGATATCAGGTGTTTTGAGTTTTCACCCAAAATTTCACCTCTCTAGCTCCACCCACTGAGGAACTGTGGGGGTTACAATTTCAGTCATTTTGTACTGATGTACAAATGGTGCTCTAGCTCAATGCTGCTTTCAGTTATGATCATGAAACTTTGGCTAGTGTAAACCACCAGTGCTGGCAATGTGCTGATAGTATTCAATATTCAACACTTTCATACACATTATTGCTTGCAGAATTAATATGCAGATCAGGGTGAAACGTGGGAACTGTGATGGATGTTTTTGGTGATCATCTGAGATCATGTTGTATTGCAGTGATTTTAATGTTGTTTTGTAATGTGCAGTAAATGAATTATGTTGATAAAATTTCCCTATGTTTTATTACTAATGTGTAGTGGATTCATTACCTGTGTTCAACAGCAGTGAGTAGACTCCAAGGGGGGCTATTTTGAGAAGGAGGGGCAGAATGATGAATTTGGTAGTGAGAGTAGTGACAGTAATGACAATATGGTGTGAATGACCATTTTTGGGGTCCCCATAAAAATGCGCTTCGAAAATATATATAATATGTGGGGGGTGCGAAATTCAATTTTGAGATATGGGGGGGCCGAAAAAAGCAAAAAAATCGCAAAATACACTTTTTGAAATTTTAAAAGTACCGATCTACAAGCTTTTTCAGCTTTTGTGTCTTTAAAAGTACCGATCTACACACTTTTTTCAAAATTGTTCTTTTAAATGTACTGATCTGCACATAATTTTTTGTGCTTCTAAAAGTACCGATGTCAGATTGCTGTCCGGTTGCGCAAAACCTTATTTTGTGCTTTTTTTTATGGGTAAAAGTACCGATCTACAGCTTTCTGATTTGGTGCTTTAAAAAATACTGATCTACAAATTTTTCAAATTTGAGTTAGGACCACTTTTGGGGTCCCCATAAAAATGCACTTCAAAAATATATATAATATGTGGGGGGTGCAAAATTCAATTTTGAGATATGGGGGGTCGAAAAAAGCAAAAAAATTGCAACATACAGTTTTTGAAATTTTACAAAGTACCGATCTACAAGCTTTTTCAGCTTTTGTGTCTTTAAAAGTACTGATCTACACACTTTTTACAAAATTGTCCTTTAAAAAGTACTGATCTGCACATTATTTTTTGTGCTTCTAAAAGTACCGATGTCAGATCGGTGTCCGGTTGCGCAAAAACTCATTTTGTGCTTTTTTATTATGGGTAAAAGTACCGATCTACAGCGTTCTGATTTTGTGCTTTAAAAAATACCGATCTACACGCTATTACCAATTAGTTCCTTTAAAATGTACTGTACTACAAAAATACAATTCCCTAAATTTTATATAAATAGCTAGTGTTATGTGTATAATCAATGATTATACCCATGCATGTGGATACCCAACAATATGGCCGAAATACCCTTACCCAAAATTCTCATACCCAATACCCATGTATGGGTATTGCATGCTCCAAACTTTCAATCGCGATTATCTCAAAATCGATTTTTTGTCGATCGGTACTTTTAGAAGCACACCCTTCATATGGACTAGGCTTATGATATCATAGCGAATGTCGGTTAGTGCTGGCACATTGCCAACACAGGTGGCTTACACTAATCAAAGTTTCGAGATCACAACATAAAGCAGCATTGAGCTAGAGCACCATTTGTACATCAGTACAAAATGACTGAAATTGTAACCCCCACAGTTCCGCAGTGGGTGAAGCTAGAGGGGTGAAATTTTGGGTGAAAACTCATAACACCTGTTGTCTTAAGCTGTCAAAATTTTATGACTGTAGCTTAACCCTAGCGCGAATGGCGAGCACTGCCCGGGGACTTTTCAGCCCGACCATGTACATGTATGTATATATTTGTTCAGTATAGAAAAACAATTCTGCAATATATAACATGGTTCCGGAGATAGAGACACTGATTTTTGAAAAAAATGAAAAAAATCATCCGAATGTTGGTATCTCCAACTTGAAATCGATAAAATTTGCTTTAATGTTGGTTTCTCCAAAAAAGCCAACATTTATTTCACTCAAAACTTGGTATCTCCACTGCCAGAAATCTTTTCCGAATTACAGTATAGATTTGTATGAATTTGACAAAATCCCCATACAAAGTCATCCGAACTAGGGTTTGAAATATGAACTGTTTTTGTTTTTTTAATCACTCGAATTTTGGTATCTCCAAAAAATCTTTTTCCGAATGTTTGTATCTCCAAAAATCTTTTTTCGGATGTTGGTTGGTATCTCCACTCATTGATTTACTCTTAAATAGGCCAAATTTCATAAATATTTTATTTTTCAGGGTAAAAGTGAAATTTTGTTGTTTTTTTTGTAAATGTTTTATTTTGCATGTGTAAAATCATAATTTCAATATTTGCAAATATTTATTTTGTGCATGTAAAATTGAAATTCTATTTTTGTAAATATGTTATTATGGCGCTGCACACACTTGTTTACTGACACCCTGTAAACTCAACTTTGAGGACTCACAAATCAGCTTTGAATGTTACTGTGTTTGATTTTTAGTTTACCATGTAATCTCTGTCAACTGACGATTACAAGGTTAACTTACAATCAAACACAAATAGATTTAAAACTGATTTATGAGTATTAAGTTAAGTTTATGGGGTGTCAGTAAACCAGGTGTGTGGCAACTTTGTGCATAAAATTAAAAATTTCGATCTTTGTAAATATTTCATTTTGCACATGCAAAATAAAAATTTAGGTTTTTTAAATATTTAATTTTGTGCATGCAAAATCGAAATTTCAATTTTGATAAATACGTGATTTTGCACATGCAAAACCGAAATTTCGATGTTGCATGTGCAAAGGCAAATGTATACAAAAATTTAAATTTCAATTCTGCATGTGCAAAATCAAATATTTACAAAAATCAAAGTTTTGGTTTTACAAGTGCAAAATAAAATATTTTGGAGGGAACTTGTCCAGCATATGTATACTATTAGGTATGCCATTCATGTGAACACTGAAAAGATGGGGGCGTCTGCTTGGATGAATCATTTATTGATTGCGGTCTGGCGTCTTTGTCAGCTAGTGTGTGTAGGCCCTTCCATCCTATTATAATGTTTGATTTGAGTAAAGAATTTTATATTTTATCATGAAGAAAATCAATCACCAATGAACCATTTTTGTTCACACATGAATAATCAAAATTGGGAGAAATCAAATGTGATGATGACATCGCCGTGATGAAATTTTTTCAAAACTGAATCATTTTTGATTTTTCACTTGAAAACTCCAGCAAAATGAACATGATTGCTGGTGCCTATGTCAAAAAACTCATCATAACTCTGGGCATATATGCTGACCAGAGGGTTGTCTTGTCAATATGGAAAATGTAGAGAAATTCATAAGCTTTTCAAAAAGTTTTGGGCAAGGGTTGTCATTCAAAAGTTGCCCACACAGGCCAACATTGAAATTTCAAATGCAACTTTGAAAGAACACAAAATGATGGAGAAGCCAAACTACCAACATGCGGAACTAGATTCCTCAACTATCCTACTACAGGGGTCAAATCTTGGGGGCCGCCCACCCACCTGTTTGCTGGGCTCTGTATACAACCCCCACCCCCTTCTCCAAAATCCTATGTCTACGTCCCTGCGGCACCACTAGTGATATAAAAAAACCATCGCGCTTTTCCGGAATTAGCGCCAAGCGCCAATGGCGCCACAGCAAAATGGCGCCAAGCGCCAAAAGCGCTATGGCGCTTTTCTGGACCTTAGCGCCAAGCGCCAAAGGCGCCAGGGGGCCATGGCGCCAAGCGTCAATGGCGCCAGCGCCAAAATGATATTGCCTTTAATGGTAGGTGAGACAAAGTACAATTTTCTTCACTTTCAATAACTTGTATTGCCTCCAAAAACACAAAAATGGTCAAATAATGGAAATCAATAAGTTTTCTTGCTCAACACACAAGGTTCAAACAGACTGAGGACTGGTTCAAATAGATAGCAAATTGCCTCTCTGAAGCGGTAGAAGCTGAAAGATTGTCTGGGGGTTGGGGGCAGAGTTGGTCAAATACTGGTATTTTTGGAAAACGTAAACGTAAACGTAAATACCTTTTCCAAAATGAAAGTATAAATACTAAAACGTAAGGTATTTTTAAAATACCTGGGAAAACGTAAAATAAAACGTAAACGTAAAAAAATTATTACCGTATTTCATATAATAGAAGGGCGCCCTTCTATTTCTCACCAACTTTCTATTATGGAGACGCCGTCTTTTGGAAGCTGCCCTTCTATTTTTTCACCGGTTTTTCAATCAATTTTTCACGTTCTGTCAACGTTTTCCCAAGTGTTATGTCACAAAAAAATTTATATTATGGCGATTCAGAGAGTTGATTCAACATTTGATCTTCAAAAAGCACAAAATCAATCCACGAAAGCCACTAAATAACAGCGTCTGCTGACTTTTTTATACCTAAGCATTTGGCACAATTCGAGTTTGGGAAGTAACACATAATACTCTGCACTGAGGTGGGGTCGAACTATAGAATAATTTGAATATTGAATACGGCTTGAATTTGAATATTGAATTAGTATTTTGAAAATACGGCTTCTGTGGAGGAAAAGTGTGCGCTGGCGCGCAAAATTTTTAAAGTTGTCGGAAATTTATGGCGGAAGTTGCATTTTGCTGAAAATTTTTGGGTCTCACAACTTTTTTTACGTTTTCTCTGGTACCCGGGTATTTCGGTCAGGAAAACGTAACAAAACGTAACAGTATTTTATGAAAACGTAAACATAAACGTAAGTATAAATACCTGAATAACCGGGTATTTCGGGTAAACGTAAATACGTTTTTGCAACTCTGGTTGGGGGTTGCAGCGTTTCAATCTATTAGATATTTCAAGATTTAAAGTGCAAACTGTGAGATAACAGGGTAAAAATCGCTGAATTACATATCTGTGTAAAATAGCTATGTAAATTTTTTTACATACATGGCCAAAAATTTCTGAAAATAGGCAATAAGGCACATGAACACCGCGGTGCAATTATAACTCTCTGGCGCTTTTTTGGCGCTTTAGAAAATGGTAGCGCCAAGCGCCAATGGCTCCACTGGAAAGTAGCGCCAAGCGCCAATAGCATCATGGCGCTTTTGGAAACACGGCGCCAAGCGCCAATGGCGCCACAGCATTTTAGCGCCAAGCGCCAAAAGCGCCATGGCGCTTTTTGCTTTGGCGCTAGCGCCAGGCGCCAGCGCCATGGCGCTTTCACTTCACTAGGCACCACATCACTAGGTACATACAACTTACATAACTGACCTGGGTAATTCTTATAGAACAAACTTTCAGCAAAGCTTCTGGGTGCATCCAGAGTACATGTCACGCATCCATACCAGCTGTACATCAAATACAGCATCTCCAGGTGCCTGTGTACAGATACCGCTGCTAAATGCTAAATATGGAAAAAGGAAAAAGGTATCAAATTAAAATGATTATCATGTATTGAATTGAATCATATGTGAATTGAATCGTGAAACGTGTACATTACAATGCTGTGCCCATTGCAGAGTAGATGGTGTGCGATGCGAGCAGCGACCACAACACTCACAGGCAACTAGCAAAACGGCAGCGATCGAGCCTCGATCACATGGATCGGGCCGTGTTGCACTACTAAAAAACCGACTGCAGAGAAACCTTGGCTGAAAAACCTTCACAAATTGGCTGCCGCAGCTAGTGATGGAATGGGCACCGGAAAAAGGCACCGCACCACACTGGCACTGGTGCCTTCGCATCAAAATGGCACCTGGCACCTTGGGCACTGGCAAAAAGTCATACATTTTGTCTCAATTTCATCCATTTCACAAGAATCATGATCAATTAACAAAATACAATCACTCAAATGTAAATACAAAACACATTGGAAGTTTTGGTTGGAATACAACACTTTTGGTTGAGTTGCGTGTTTTTCATATCAATTATAAAAAATGAAAATAATGTTAAATTGTTGATTAAAATTCTAAAAATATACCTAAGAACATATTTAAAAATAATTACAAAGTCAGGGTATAATATAAGGCTATGCAGTGTAGTATGTGGCATCAAATGTATTTATTGTGATATCTTTTGTGAATATAGAATGGCTGTGTTTCCCATGGCCATGGAGGAACAGCATTTCTGCAAAAACATCCATTTTGATGTTGACTTGTCGCATATAGCACAATTCAATGTGCCTTTCATGACATAAACAGATGAAGTTGGACATGGAATAGCATTGGATTAGGTGGCGCCACGCGCCAATGGCGCCATGGCCTGGCACCCTTGGCGCCCTCAAATGGCGCCAGCGCCATGGCGCCATTCCATCAGTAGACATGGTATATATATATATGTTCTAATGACATACATATTATTTTTGTGCATTCAAAGCATGCCATATGCATGCAATGTTTGGCTGTACCATATTTCACCATGTAAAGGACCCCCCCATGCACAACACCTGGGGTGTTACACAGCTCCATGCAACCCCAGGGAGCTAGTTAGGTTTCAAAAAGATCACTCGATTTGAATTGCTTAAATATTGTGGGTGGTGCGCGCAACTCATTGTAATTCTGCAGGACGCATTCTTCCATTGAATTGCTGCATGCTGTGAACCAAACAAAGCTTAAATTTGTGCGGATGTGTATCATAAATAGAAAACGAGAGTAAACATTTAAAGTTTAGTCTAGTTTCTGTGCATAACACCCCAGACCTAACACCCGGGTGTTATACAAGCTTTAAAAAAGGTTGCTGGAAAGGGTCTCAATTTTGTATAGCACCCGGGTGGTTTACACGGAAAAATAGGGTAGTGTTCACTCTGTTTTTGCTTTGCATTTACATAGTGATGGATTGAAATGTTGTCAACTGACTGTGGCTCACAGTAAAAATGTGTTCAATCTTTGTTATTTTGAGGGTATTGATAATGTATACAATGGACAAAAATGTCAGCCAAACATTGTGAAGATATAAAGAAGTCAATTGCACACCGATCAAACATGTAGATTACTAATAAAGTGCTTCCGCATCAGGTTCTGCACCATTTTTTTAATTTTTTTCTGAGTGCCATATCTTCAGCTGTATGTGAGATATAGATCTGATACTTAAGGTGTATACAGGTGCAACACCCCCTATAAACCGGCAGGGATGCATTGGCCACTCACTACAGTGTGGGTTGCTGAACATGCAAAAAAAAAATTTGCTGTCTGAATGATATTCAGCACCAACATGGTACCCCCCCCCCCTCCACTGCAGATGTCAAAGCTCCAGCTGGGGGGGCCGTGTAATGCCCAAATTTTGGCGAGGTGTAACCAACCCCCTCCCCTACCATAAAACCTCAGGTGGGTAGCAGCGACCGACTACAGTGTAAGTGGCTGAACAGGAAAAAAATTTTGACATAGTTTTTGTCTGCATCAAGTTCAGCACTGAAATTATTTCTCCCATTCACATCAAGTTCAGCATCGATGTTGTAAATTCACATTAATGTTAATGACTACATTAAATTTACAATACCATGCATCAAATATTTCTGTTCATCACTACATAACAGAAAATGCTCCCCACCCAACACCACCCCATCCTACCTGACTCCGCCCCAGAGGGTGGCAAACAAAAATATTTTCATTATGTTACTTTTTCATTTAACACTCAAAACCTTGGTTTATGGTGCCCTTTAGGGGAGGGTTAAAGTTTCAGTGGTGCTTATAGAGCATTCCCTCAAATTTTGATGGGGGTAAAAGCATGAATGTAATGATGTCATTATGACACTATTGCATTTACCCCCATCAAAATTCGTCATGGGCAGGGTTGGCAAAATCTCATAAAAAATAAAAATACAATGGAAAATAAAAGAATTAAAAAAAAAAAAAAAAAATGGAAAATTTCAAAATAAAAATAAAAATTGTACAAAAACGTGAATTTTTGTAATTTTTTTTGTAAAATTGTATGCAAATTCATATTTTTGTAAAAATTGTATAAAAATTCATATTTTTTGTAATTTTTTTATCTGGTTGCTTTTGGTACAACCTGCTTATTTGCGGAGCTTGGGCAGTCCCAAGCCATGTAACGTGCCAAATGTCATATGAAATGTCATGCAAACTGTCACCTGTCATGACAAATGTTAAGTAAGGTGCCAATTGTCATGACGAATATGAATTAAAGTGGCAACTGTCAAGCAAATTGTATCCAAATAACGTTTTGTGTCCAAATTTTGTTGTTGT
Source organism: Sphaerolaimus hirsutus (assembly GCA_964036195.1). Taxonomy (NCBI): domain Eukaryota; kingdom Metazoa; phylum Nematoda; class Chromadorea; order Monhysterida; family Sphaerolaimidae; genus Sphaerolaimus; species Sphaerolaimus hirsutus. The sequence goes on along the minus strand of OZ038450.1, from coordinate 24,254,198 downwards.
TTTTGTATCCAAATTTTGTGTGAACATTGGGACACAAAAAGATTTGGATACCAAAACATAAGATTTGGTTACACAATTTATTCTTTGCATGGCATTTCTCATGACAATTGACACTTTGCTTGACATTTGAGATGTCAATTGACTCTTTATTTTCCATTTGTCATAACACTTTGCATGGCATTTTACAAATCTGCCCTCCTTCTACTGAAGATGCAAACCATAAATATCAATAATTGTAACTGTACACCTGCAACTAGCTAACAGTACCTACTACATGCAACTTCTGCAAAGTAATGGAAAAATTTGTACACATTTTTCATGTTTCGTTCTGAATCCATCTGATTTTAACATTTTCTGACCTTGCATGCAAGATTCTGATTTTTTTGTAAAATTTCTGTAAAATTGTTGTAAAATGGTTCAATTTTAATATGTTATTAACATTTTGGAATAAAATAAAATGAAACAAGAATAAAATTAAAATACATGTTTATACAATTTTTATACAATTTGTATACAAATAATTTTTATAAAACCAACCCTGGTCATGGGCAGGCTGGCTGCGAGGGTTCCGCGCGTGCGTTTCCGCACACAAGCGCACAAAAAACATCGCGTGGATACGTTTTCCGCGCAAAGACAATAAAATAGGTTGCCTGACGCGCGCACATACACACAAGTCCACAGCCTCTGCGCGCGCACAAAAATGGTGCGCGCATAACAGGCAACGTCTGCGTGTCGAACAAAACGTTTTGACACACAGAAAATTATCGCAGGAGCTTTAAATTATGTTGTGTTAAATGTTGCAATCAAGTTTTGCACAATAAAACCAAAATATTATAATGAAAAAACTGTATTATTTTTGTTTCATTATTCAGATGTTTTTTTTAAAGTGATCACACTTATTAGAAACAATGTAAATTTAATGTCACGATATATTATTGTGATTGCATCATTCGAGTGATCGCCACATCATTCTGATCATTTTAAGTGCTCAACCATCAAAATCGGTAGAGAATTCATTGAAATATGCACTTCTGAAGGTGCGGCCTCTAAAGAAAACCACTCGATAATTACATTGGAAGCTGCAGCCCCGATAACTTTCATTGCGTGTTCGTTTTGCGAACACGTAGAATCAGTTATGTGCTAAAAACAAAAATTTCCGCGCGCCTGGTCGACTTGACCTCCATAAGTCCGCGCGCGTTGACACGTTGCCTTTTTGTGCCCATAGGGCCGGTCAGCACACAAGCGCGCGGTTGCATTCTCTATGCGCGCAACAAAAATTGGTTCCGCGCGTTTGTTTTAGCACGGTGTTTTTCACGCGCGGAACACTCGCGGCCAGCCTGGTCATGGGACATTTTCAAAGCAATGTTCTTTATGCACTTTTAAAGCTTTAACACTCCCCTATAGCAGGCTGTCCGTGAGATTACCACATTTTCTGTACCACACCACACCACGCAAATTCTGTTACACAAAAAAATGCAATAACACATACCCCATTTATATTCTTATGCAACGGGAGAGCATCATTCTCTCACACAATGCCCTGTGTGTTAAAGCAAAAATGCTAACACCCTATGGTAGGTCAACTTTTGGGTGACCTCTGTACACACCACACAACAACACCTCTCAAAAATTGTGCCCATTATACAGTGTGGGTCACAAATATTGTTTTGCAAAAAAACTTTTTGATTTGCATATGCTGATACATTTTATTTGCAAGTTAAAATTTTGATTTGCATGTCAAAATATACACTTTTGCAAATTGAAATTTTACTTTGAATTTTTCAAATTTTGAAAAAATACCTTTTATTTAAATTTTGATTTACAAATACTTGTATGTATTTGTATAGGCAAATTGAAAAATGTTAGATACATCCTTTTCTTTATGTGCATGTGAGAACATATATTATGCAAATAGAGATGTCATTTTGCATATCTTTTGTACTTTGAATTTTTAGATTTGTGGAGAAAAAAAATTTTGTCAATTTTATGGTGCAAAAATATGTATGTAAACATGCAAATTCTGTTTTAAGTTACATTTATAAAGTTACATTCATGGTGAAAACTTGTTGACTAGCCAGTATGAGACACCTGGCATTTTAGTTTGTGGAACATATGCCATATCATGTTGAGGAGTGCTCTCGATTTGCCCGATACAGTCTCATATAGTAAAGTCTCATACAGTGTTATCTCATCTTGGGAACGTGTGGGCTTAGTGGCGGATTGCATTTTTTCATCTCATATTATTCCCGGTACATCCGGCTGTGCTCAATGCACTACACACGCGTCCAGCGATAATCTGTCGTTTTTATTTATTATTTCATTTGTCAAATTTCGTGATTATTTTTGTGCGAGAATTCATGGGATTGGGACCATCTTTTTGGGATCGGGATGGGTGATGCACACACTAGGATACTGCCAGATTTTGGTAAGCTCATAAATCGGCTGTGAACGCATTTCTGTCAATTGTAGTTGATGGGAATTAAGAAAAACTAATTCCAGTCTCGACCACTTGACAATATTTATATTTGTTATAATGACGACCATTCATTTTTATGACATTTGCAACAAATTAAATTCAATTCAACAGTTCAATAAAGTGACCACACCAAATCTCACCAACATTGTATGCTGGACGAAAATGGTTAAGAATACACTGCGGCAAAATGCAGTGCAGCCAAACATGCATAAATACGAAAATATACCAAGATGAGTTGACACTAAGATGCATGAGCACTGGCCTATACTCTACTGGCAAAACAGACGCGGGCAACTCGAGAGTAAATCCATGTTGCACAGTGGTATGCAATTTATGTTGCACACACTCACGAAGTGACCACGTGTTTGCACAATGCATTCAACATGAGCAATTTTTCCAGTGTGCGTTAAGCAAAAAGGTGTTTGCGCCTTGTTATACCATGCTTGTATACCGCGGGGTATACTCTCACGGATAGCCTGCCCTAGAGGGCACTGTAAACCAAGTTTTTGAATGTCTAATAAATAGTGACATAAAATCCATTTTTCTTGTCTGCCACCCTTTCGGGTTGGAGTTGGGTTGTGTTGGATGGGGAACATTTTCTGCTATGTAGTAATGAACAGAAATATTTGCTGCATGGTATTGTATAGTTAACATCGTCATCAACATTAATGTGAATTTACAACATCAGGTGCTGTACTTGATGTGAACAGGATAAAATATTTCAGTGCTGAACATGATGCAGGGAACCAATTAAGAAAAAAATGTCAAAAAATCTTTGATGTTCAGCAAGTAGTGGGTTGCTGCTGCCCTGCACTGCACTGTATAGTAGGGGATGGTGTTGGCCACACTTCCCAAAAATTTGAGAATTCTACACCCCCAAGGCTCGCGTTATGATATCTGCAGTATGCGTACCATGTTGGTGCTGAACTTGATGCAGACAGAAAAATTGCTCATTGAAAAATTGCAAATTGAAAAGTTTTTTTGCATGTTGCATGTAGTGAGTCGCCGTAGCCCCCCCCCCCTGCTGGTGTATATGGCAGGGGGGGGGGGGGGTGTTATGCCGACATACACCTTAACTATATCTGCTCCATATCTCGCATAGGCGGCGTAAGTGCTTGTGACATTGTGAATGTCACAAGCGGAATTTTGGGTGTCACAAGCAGAAATTTCAGTGTCACAATGTGACATTCACAAGCGGAATTTCAGATATCCGCATCATACAAAAATTCACTCCAATATTTTACATTCTCCCTGCTTTTGATGAAAATCAAATCAGCATTTGGCGAGAATTCGTTTTTTGAAATCTCTCTATGGTTGCCAATGGTATTTTCATTTTTTTTGTCTGTGTTGTTGTATTTAGGCTTCGTTTATGTAAATATGTAATACGAGAACTCATATCTTGTCAAATACGCCCTTTGATAATGTTTTATGACTAGTTGGGTTCAACAATTAATACAATCTGTTCTCGCAAAGATTACATTCAAACTGGGCTCTTAAGTCCACTGAGATGCATCGAGGCTTGCGGATGGCTGAGTATGTGGTCTTCTCCACACGACAACACATCAAAATAACTGGGAAAGTTTCGGGAGGTATTTTTGGCATTAATCCCTGTTTTGGCAGAGTGCCAAGAAGGAATGCAGGATGTGTAGAGAGCACCTAAACACCTTCTTGGACCTCTGGTAGTACTCCCCACCTCATCAAATACCACCCCCAAACTCAGCCGAGCGCGTGAATCGTGGACAATAAAGGGGCATGTACTCTCGGTGTCCAACTGGCCTTGGCACGGTTCCAACAACAGTTTCCAGCTTAAACGGACATCCAGGAGGATTGCAAAGGACCCGAATTGTTTCAACTAACCAGTATTTACTGTATATTTTTGTTTGTGACATATTTGCACTTGTTTTCAAAGTTTATGCCGTGTTATTTTTGTATTTGACTTAAAATGTTCCACCTTTAACTCTGGACCCGTTTCTGAGCGAAACTAAGTGATTTTTGATATTCTGACTTGGAAAGAGCCCTAGAACACATGGCATAAACCTCACCTTGATCCGTATTTGTTGTAAAATCTCGATATTTTTGATATGAATTGGTTCTTAGTAAAGACAGTTTTCACTGTATCTAACTTGTTTGTAATCTGACTTTGATGCAATTTGTACCATTTTTGATCAAAATCATGCTCTTTAACTGCTAATACAATTTTGGGGTGACTCTAAACAACTTCAATCTTCACCCATGTCCATGTATATTTGTTGTAAATAGGTGTGATATTTCACTAACTTGTGGCTTTTTAGCTTGTTCTAGCTGGTGTATTGTCGAATGTAACCTCAATTGTGATATACATAACAAAGGCACTGTGATAAACCTTGTTTCTAATTCACTGATCTTGTTTCATCTTCTTTTGTTTTCTTGTGTTGTTGCTTTTGTCTTAGAGGTTAGTAACACAAAGGTTGCAGTCTCCGGTACTCGTTGGGTGTGGTTACGTGCTCCAGCTAGTGAGTTCTATTCAGTTTTGTGCTTTTTCCCTTGTTTTTTATGCTTCTTTGTGCTTGTAAGTTGTAGCTGGAGCCTGTTTCCTTCATATTCATGTTTTGGCTCATTGCCAGGTCTATTCTTAAGTTTACCTTTAAGCTCCGCCTATTAGGATAATCTTGTGCAGTTTGTATTGCTTCTCTGATTTTAAAGGGTTACACCCACAAGACCCAAAAGTACCCCATAAGCCATACTGTGCTCATACAAAGGTAGTCACTTATTTTTGTAACAGTTCAAACTAAAGTAACTCCAAACTGATTGGTTGGCTCCGCCCAAGTGAAAAACCAGTTTTGAGCTATAAAAGCAGAATCAGAAGCCTCTCTCACTCACTCACTCAACTACTGAACTAATTATTCATTCTCCAGTCTACTAAGGACTAGTATGAGCCAGCCTGGTTTATGTTAGGTCTTTGTTAACTGGATTTGTCAGTGCTAAGTGTTTAAAGTGCCCTTAGGTGGCTAATCAGCACTTGGCCTGAGCTGGGAGCTTGGGTCTTGTGGGGTGAGTATGCTCAGTCAATAGCTGCTCTCCCCCAAGCTCATGTCTGCCCTCCCTTGGTGTGGCTGGTGTAGCCTTTAATCAGCACCCATATTTTGTCATATTTTGTGTTCGGAAGGTTTGATACCGTATTACCTCGAAATACCCCCATGGGGGTTTATTATTTCGCCAGCAAAATTTGAGGGGGGGTTAATTCGAGGGGGGGGTTTATTCGAGGGGGGGTTTTATTATTTCGTCAGAAATTTTCGTAAGGATCGTAGTAAATAGTAGGCATTTGCGTACCCAAATTGGTAATAAATGTGTCCAAACAGGATATATTTGGACATACGATAGCTACACAAACTACTCTGTGTAGCTGCAATGCAAATTAACAGTAATATACATCATGTACATTGCGTACATGACGTATTTATTATGTACATGACGTACATACTTCCGAAGGGGGGGGGGTATTTCGAGGGGGGGGTTTATTATTTCCCCAGCCCATTTTGAGGGGGGGTTAATTCGAGGGGGGGGTTAATTCAAGGGGGGGGATAATTCGAGGTAATACGGTATATTGATTTTTGGATGTTTTAAAAGTGTTCAAATCTATTTTTACCCCTTGTCTACCCTTTGAACTTGTGAATTTATCAAATTGTAAAAACCCTTTTAAACCCTTTGCATCTATTTATCGCTCTTAGAGCTTGCTGAAATTGTCAAATTGTGCATTTGTTTATCAAACTTTCTGATCTTTTCAACCCCCTTTTTGAATTATGCTTTGGAAGTTTTATTGATTTTTATTGGATTTTTGATTGCTGTCAAATTGAATTAACTGTCAAACCTTCTAAACTTTTGCATCTAATTTTCTGAATTTGTGCTCTCAATTTGTTTGCCTGTTCATAAAAGTTGATCAAGAATAAAACTTGGCTTTTAAACTTTCTGCACAAACTTGTTAAATAGTAAACCCTGGAACTTTCTCCCTCCACTGAAAATAACTGAATTGACATTTGCATTCTGAAATATTCTCATAAACCCCAACAAACAAATTTGATGTTTTGATCCTGAAACTTCTTCATAAATATTGAATAACTTTGCAAACTTTCAGTGTTAGATTTTCCGTTGGCTCAATTATTTCCAAACTGTGTTTGCATCCAAGGTGAAACCCTTGGAACTTTATAATCAATTCTTTGGCTCATAGTAGTTTTTAGTTGGCTGGATATTTAGTATCTTTATAATTTCATGTTATTTTAAATTCACTTTGCGATGGATCTGGCCTCAATGTGCTTTAAGGTGGACACTTCCAACCTCTTACCATTTGGCACTGCCTTGGTTGATTTGATGGGTTCTGAAAATGTGGCACCCGTTTCTGAAGGTTTTTGGGATACTGATGACTCAGTGTCTGAGGCCAATGTTTTGTCTGGGGATTTTTCTGAGGGTTCTGGCATCATTCCAATTTCTAGAAGGGCCACTTATGCTGAGAAGGTAGCTGGTGCCAAGGATTTTGTGGTTGAATATGTGTTGCCAAGTGGTGAAGTGGTTGGTGGTGCCACCCAAGAGTGGGCTGGTGGTGCTTCTCAGGAATGGCTCATGGAACATTTGCTCATGCACCCCACTTTTACTGAACCGGGAATTTTAGGTGAATCAGCCCCACCTGGGAAGCACATTGTGTCCAGGTCAAAGTTGCTTTGGTGGTATGTGGGAAAAAGGGGGAAATTAATGCCGCACACTATCAAACGCAAATTGCTGCAGTACGCGCATGCTGCTGTGGTTGGTGGAGGTGGTTCTGAAGGGCACTATCGAGCGATATCTCCGTCTATTGCTTGGGTGTCTGGAGGTCTGCCAAAGCCGGCTGCAGTCAGCAGGTCTAATAGGTGCAAAGTTGCTGTGTGCAAGAAGGGCATGTGTAAAAGTGCTGCGCAAAAGTTGCGTGCGCAGAGTGGTGTTGTGTGTCGCCCGATTGACAGCATGTCGGTGACCGAGTTGTCGGACTTGTGTGACAAGCTGGTTCAGGACTTACCCTGCTTCGTGGTCCACGCTGTGGAACTTGCTAAAAAGTTGCACCGGGGCTTGTCACCCAAGTTTGTCAAGGGGAATTTTGGGAGTGGAATGAATTTTGCTGGGCTTCCCTGGGACAAGTTTGGTAGTGGACCTGTCTGTGTGGATGACAGTATTTTGTGCAAGGCTCCCCAGCATCAAGCTCCACACAATGTTGATTTGGGTGGCAATAGCAGATTGTCATCTTATAGTGATGGTGGACTTGCGCCGCCGTTGTCATCTTATAAATATTTATGTACAAAGACATAATGGGAGTGGAAAACAAAAGCGCTGCAATTGGGCAAAAGCATCAGTTTTCATTTACGTTGGTCATTTCATTCAATTTTCATGATTTTTTGAATTGCATTCTTTCAAAGCTTGATAATTGCAGATGGCTACACCAGCCAAGCAGAAGAAAGCTCTGCTTGATTTTTTTCAAACTCCATCAACTAGCAAACAGCGATCTTTTACAGTGATGTTTCAGCTGAAACATACCTAAACAGACCTACCGTATTACCTCGAATTAACCCCCCTTGGATTACCCCCCCCCACTCAAAATGGGCTGGAGAAACACTAAACCCCCCTCAAAATACCCGCCCAAAATACAGTGTAAACAGCATGTACACAACAAACACCACAGTGTGTGATGTGAATAATGCAGAACACACGTTAAAACTGATGACTGAGTGACGTTAGGGAAGGTTTTATGTGTATACCGTATTTCCTCGAAATACCCCCCGCCCTCGAAATACCCCCCCCCCCTCTCGAGACCACTATGAAACAATCACCCCCCCCCTCAAAATACCCCCCAGATTGAGTGTAAAGAGAATGTACATGACAAATACTGCAGTTTGTGTTCTGCGTAGTGCAGAACACATGTTTAAACAATGTCGTAATCACGTTAGAACAGTGTTTATACCATCTACGTACTAATATTAGTCTACAAGAGTCTATACATGTCAGTTATTGATGCATTTTTCTACCCCAGTGTACATCACAAACGACGATTTTGTACTAGGATTTGAAAAAATTTCTGGCGAAATAATAACCCCCCCTCGTTTAACCCTCCCCCTCTCGGGAGCACTATGAAACAATCACCCCCCGGGGGGTATTTCGAGGAAATGCGGTATACAGTCAGTGGCGTAGCCAGGATTTTTGAGCGGGGTGTCGACGGATTGTATACGGAGAACGGCGAACGGGGGTTGGCGCCCCGCCCCCCTCAAATTTGACCCCTGTAGTAAGGGAATGGCGCCATGGTGCCAGCACCGTTAATTGTCACGCCATGGCGCCAGCGCCATAAATAGGGTGCTAGGAGATTTTGGGTGTATTTCCGCGGAATTGGATGCTGCCGCAACCGGCGAGCTGAAAATAGCTTTTCTGTGGGGGGAAATTGCGCATTTGCGCGCAAAATTTTTAGGGAACACCATTGAAAATTTACTGAAAGTTGCCGCTCCCGGCCACTTTCCATGTGCCGCACGGGAAGGGTGGCGGCTATGCCACACTGTTAACGATGGCAAAAAAAGATTCGAAAATTCGAAAATATTTTCGAATTTTCGAATTTTTTCATAATTTTCGAATTTTTATTTCACCCCTGAAAAAAACACTTAAAAATCGATTTATTTTTAAAAAAATTCAAAAATTCGAAAATTCGAAAATTCAAAAATAGTTTTCGAATTTTTCAGGTAATTCAAAGCGACAAAACACAGTCTTAAGTTCAGCGTGCTAAATAAAGCGACAATTGATATGCGCTGGGTCTGAAAAAATCTCATGTGATGAAAAAAACATTTAAAAAACATTGAAATGGCATCCGTGGCGCTGCGGTGGACCCCATCAAATCCGTTTAGGAGTGCACACTGCACAGAGCCGCCCAAACAATTAGAAAGAACCGCGTTGAACTACTTCCGCGGATACAGATGCCAGTTCAAAAAATCGCTCGCGGGTCTTCCAAGGGGCAGTCACACAAACGTTTTTTGGAAGACATTCAGCCCCAGCGAAAATGGTGCAAGCTGATCCACATACCGTATTTCCTCGAAATACCCCCTCCCAATACCCCCCTCTCGAAATACCCCCCCCCCCTCAAAATGGGCACTATGAATTTATTTATCCCCCCTCGAAATACACCCCCTCGTTTAACCCCCCTCAAATTTTCCACTCTGAAAAAATAAACTCCCTGGGGGTAATGCAAGAAATACGGTAAGTGTTTCTACCATTTGTCATGTTAAAGTGAAGTGAAACTGTCATGTCATGCTTCATTTACAAAGAAATTAAGGTTAAAATGGGCTCCAAACATGAAAACAGTCCAAATACTGCGTTTTAAGCTTCAAATTCACTATTTTTCTAAAAAAATTCGAAAATTGCCAAAAAAGATTCGAAAATTCGAAAATTCTATAATTAAATTCGAAATTCGAAAATTAATTTAGGAAAAAATTCGAAAATTCGAAAATTCATTTTAGAAAAAACACTTAAAAATTTAAATACTTTTTTCTGGGAGGTTTGCCATCGTTACACACTGTATACAGTTGTATATTTATACCTATAAAGACTTATACGTCTGTGACAATGTTGTATTTTTCTACATCTGAGTATGGGGAATTTCGTAAAATTTCTGGTGAAATAATGGACCATCCCCTCAAATAAACCCCCCTCGAATTAACCCCCCTCAAAATTTTCTGTCGAAATAATAAACCCCCGTGTGTGTAATTTGAGGTAATACGGTAGTAAAAAAGTGTCACAAGGTCAAATTTTGGCCAATGTATTGTGAATGTCACAAGGGAAAATTGGGACCTTGCGCCGCCTATGTATTTCAGACACAGCTGGAGATATTGCACTCGTAAGAAAGTGACAACTGGATGATTTGAACCTGATGTGGAAGCAGTTTACTCACGTCTGATCCCTGAAGGAATAGTCATGATGTTCTGCAGGAGCGGCACAGTCAGAAACACCCCCTCCTGTTGGTTCAATCAACCATTCACTCGATTGCACCTTTTTAATCTGGGTCACTTCGATGCCTGTGTGAATGTACACTGTGCACTACATGGGTGAAAATCACAAGCGTCAGATTGTATTCAATTGGTGATAAATGCATCATATTCAGATATGTAATGGTCAGTGTGTACCCTAATATTATAGATGCATATTCCATTTCTCTAAAACTAACTTTGAACTAAATGAATGAGAAATGGGAAATGTGTTGATAATGCGTTCATGTGTTTCACACTCAGTGAGTTTCTTGTGTGGACAGTAACAATGGCAAAAAAGATTTGAAAATTCGAAAATATTTATGAATTTTAGAATTTTTTCATAATTTTCGAATTTTTAATGCACCCATGGAAAAAAACACACTTAAAAATCGATTTATTTTGAAAAAAATCGAAAATTCAAAAATTCAAAAATTAGCATATACCGTTTTCAAAAATAGTTTTCGAATTTTTTAGGGAATTCAAGGCGACAAAACGCACTCTTAGGTTCAGCGGGCTAAATAAAGCGACAACTGATATGTGGTGGGGCAGAAAGAGCCTGATGTAACGGAAAAAAACATAAAAAAAATTGAAATGGCGCCCGTGGCGGACCCCACAGATCCGTTGAGGAATGCACAGAACTGCCCGAACAATTAGAACGGCGGCTCTCTACTTCCGCGGAAACAGACGCCGGTCCATCAAAAAATTCGCGCAGGTTGTCTGAGGGGCAGTCACACATAAGCGTTTTTGAAAGGCATGCTGGTCCACATAAGTATTTCTACTATTGGTCATGTTAAAGTGAAGTGAAATTGTCATGCTTCACTTACAGTGAAATTAAGGTTAAAAGGGGCTCAAAACATAAAAAGAGTCCAAATACTGTGTTTTAGGCTTCAAATTGTAGGCTATTTACACAGGTCCCGGCCGGGGACCGGGACCCGGCAAAAAATATTTTTTTTTCAAAAATGAATAATTGGCGTGTATGGGTTGTTTGCATGTTAATTAGGTGAATTATCACCAAATTAGCATGCACAAAATTTTTGCGAGACGGCGACATGCGCTGATGCAAATTTTTTTTTGGCAGTGTATAGTTTTTTTCGATTTGTCTGAATTTTGGCATGTGTACTCAGCAGGCTGTCCGCGAAATTTAGGTTATTTCGGTATACCACGTAACACGCTAATTATTCCATATGTACCCCGTGCCAACACGTTCTTTTGTTTATTACGTAAAAAGAGGTCACCTGGAAATCGATATCTTACCCGTCTAACGCGCAAATGAGCGCGTGCGCAGACAATTGATGTTTCAATAACGCGCAACAGGGCGGGTTATACGTATTTGTATACCACATTATTAGAAGACTTGCGCGTTATAGAAAAAACGTACAACCCGTCCAATTATTTGTAAAAAGCGGAAAACGTGTGATACCGAGGTTGTATACCACGTAAAAAAATTTTTGCAACATGAAGAACTGATTAATATTGGGTTGGACGTGTGTTTAGTAAATAACATGTTTTCATGAAAAATTTGGAGTGCTGCACGACATGGGCAGGGAATGCACTGGGGCCAGTTCCGAAAAATGATATACACGGCCGTACTTCTACTACGACTACAAGTACGACCTACCGTATTTCTCCACCAAAGCATCCCTGGTGCATTACGAAATTGAAGCACTTTTCGGAATACTTTTCAAGTGCCGTGTATAGCACCCTGGTGCAATGCGAATCATGGGGTGCTATACTATGTTTTGTTTGATACTGATAGATACTATACTAGGTAATAATACTGACTGATCGATTTTTGACTTTGAAGACCACGACCCAAAAAT
>OZ038450.1:23603465-23627388 GCA_964036195.1 Sphaerolaimus hirsutus | reverse complement strand
TCGCTAGATGCAGTATGGGCTTATCGACTTCTTGCTAGGGTTCATACGGGATACCGATCCCGATCCCTAAAGGCCAATCCCGATCCCGAAATCTCAAAAAACCAATCCCGATCTTGATCCCGAAAAGTCAATCCCGTTTGAACCCTACTTCTAGCTGTAGATTTTTTGAAAATTGTCCGTAATTTGTTCCAAAGGTGTCATGTGATAGTTTAAAAATAGCCAGTTACGAACAGTGAACAAGGTAAGTGAAAAATGGTTAACAATATGCGGCACCAATTCTAAATAGATGCCGTTTCCTAGCTTCTCTCAAATTTCGAGTTATCAACATTAAAAAGTGAACGCCTCAATCAATCAACCCCCCCCTAGCAGACCCCCAAACACCAGTCAAAACACGCCAACAACGACAGCGAGTGCGCCCAGCGCCATGACGGCCAGCACTGACGCCAGCACCCCCGCCAGTGGCGGCGCCTGGCGCTCGCCGCAAAATGAACGGGCTGAACCGAGTTTTCAGTGCTACTGCTGCGGCCCCGGCGCCAGCGTGTGTGCAAGTATGTTTTTTGTATAGATTCTTTGAAGTTTAGGCTTGGCCATTTCCACACCTGTCAATTGACAAGCAAAATTTCAGATTATAATTAGGGTTCAAACCGGACCGCTTTTTCGGGCCGGACCGGGACCAGAGATTTTTCTTATCGGGACTGGGGGAACGTACCGGGACCGGGACTGGCATATTTTTATCGGTACCGGGACCGGTACCGCCTCACTCCCGGAATTTTGCCGAACCATCTACCGGGACCGTGGTCCAGTTTGGACCCTAATTGTAAGGGGGCACGCCATGGCGCCGGCGCCAGTGCCACACCAATTTTTGATTTGTGTCAACTCTAACTGCTAGAGTTGACACCCCTCTAACATTGCCGCTGCGGAAGCGGCTGGGGCAATTAATCAAGAGCGCTGCCGACCCGGAATCGGCAGCGCCGCATGGAAAATGTCGCCGCCGCGTGCGCGACAACGACCCCAGCCGCCGCCGCAGCGAATTCACACTTTTATAAAACCTGCCGCTGCGACGGCAACCCATTTTTGTTCGCCGACGCACTACGCGTGTACGCACCGCCGCCCAAAAACTCTAGATCGTCGATGAGATGACGCGGCGCGGCACGCGAAGTGTGTCGGCAAATCACATTTACTACAACGTAAATATAAGATGGGGGGGAATGTAATCGGGCATCATGGAAACTACACTATAAACTGCATTGTAAAAGTTACTATTTTGACACTTGGGGGATGCAGTTTGCATGATGCCATCTAATTTTAATCGCTTTGGTCGCATCATGAATTTCTACCGCTGTAAAATGACACACATACATGAAGTTGCCTCCCCCCCAATAATTGTGCATAAAAGGGGTGTGTGCAGTGGAAACAGCAATCAATTGGCAGTCTAAATTTAAGAATTTCAACAGGCCAAAAGTGCACTAACAAGATCATGGCCCCGAGGATGCATCATTAGCTGTCTTGATTCAGGGTGCGGTCCTTCGGGACTTCACCCAACTTTCTTTTATCTCTCACAACCTTTCTACTCGATTGCCGGCGTTTGCACTGCACACACAGGTAAAAGAATGGTAATGTGGTTTTGTTTGTATTTTGTAATTGTCGACACATAGAAACTCTTATACCCCTATAATCCCGGAAATGTTTTGTATTCATTCAGTTGACCATAAAATATAACTTACGAGTTCTCTCTAAATAAAGAAAGTCAACTGAAACTGGTGGAAACTTTTAATTGGCTTAATTAACCCTAAAATAAACAGTAGGACACTAATTACTTGTTACAAAGAATCATCCCTACAAAGCGAACCCCGGGTAGCGCTGGCAATGCGCCAGAACCCGGGAAACCCCCAAATTTGGCTCTCAAAGTACACCCTCGAACCCACGACCCTTGGATTAAGAGTCCAATGCTCTACCGACTGAGCTAACCGGGATTAGCTCTTTCTTTTCCCTTAAAATACCCCCCAGATCGCCCAGGAAACCCCCCAAGTGCAGCGACGAAAAACGAGAATGGACGACGATGTCTGAGCGCCCAGCGTACTGCGGATGCAGCGTCAATTATTCCATTAGGCTGCCGGCCAGGTAACAAGGTAATTCACCAGGCCGATGACAAGCAAGTGGGGCATTTTTTTATTGACACTTTGTTGAGTTGACGCTACATTGAGAGACATGTGCATGTGAGCGTGGCGAGGAAATGGTGTATAAATTCAGCGCCAGCAAAGTATACATGAAATGGCGTTTTACTCTGACGTTGTACTGGAAATGGCGCTATACTGAGAAAAAGTGGCAAAATACATACTGGAATAAGTCACATGCTGCTAGGCCTTTTTACTGGACCCCACCAAGTAAGAAATAGCAATTAAAATAGGTACTGCGACAAGGGCATGCGCGCGCAACACTGCGTCAAGCGAGACGCTAAGTAAAAAGGCGCAGAGTCTCATTCCAAAAATCGCATAGATACCCATTCTCAGAATACCAAGCAAACACACGCTTGGCACAGAATTCTACCTTCACCCACCATTTGTGTTTCAAAACAAGAACCGTTTTCTGGTTCTTTATTTAGATAATTTAGGAACCGTTTTTTTGGTTCACTATTCAGATGGGTGATGGTAGATTTCATTGCTGAACATGCGTTTGCTAAGAAGCACACCAAAAGTTCATAAAAATAATACTGACATTTCAAAATGTGAAAATTCACACGCCGCGACTCTTTGGAATGATATCCTACGCTAGACAAGTTAAGTGACATCTTAAAACAGTTACTACATTGAGAGACAATGACATTTGACAATAGGGCACCTTTTAGCTGCGCAATGGCGAGAATAGTTAGAGCGCCCAGCGAAATTTAAGGTGGTGTGCAGAGTCCTGTTCCAAAATGTCCACGCGCCACTTTAGGAATAATTTTGTGTTTGAAAAGTGAACTTCCAAGTGAACTGCATGCTCTGCACGGAAATTTACCATAATGAGCCCTTACAATTGATCATTTCTCAGTGAAAATATCAAGAACCGTTTTGTTTGGTTCTCTATTCAGATGGGTTATGGTAGATTTCATTGTGAGCCTGTTGTCCACTAGGAAGTGCCCAAATTCATAAAAATGGCGCCGGAAATAGGAACTGCAAATGCATGCATTTTGGAAGAAAATTCCGCACGCGACATTGAAAAACGTGGTAAATATCATCTTAAATGGCATAAATTTAAGGCAAGGACCGCTTTAAATAAGGCTTAAAGTATACTCAACGGACCGCAAAGTATGCACCATGTAAGAAAAATGAAATAAAACAAGAACCGTTTTCTTTGGTTCTTTATTCTGCTAATTTACAGCAGTTTTCATGCAAATGCGATGTCCTTTGAGTGTACTTACCTACTTTCAAATGCCGCCTTAAGAATGTCCTTACATTAAGAGAATTAGTTTGTTTCACTGGCACGTTAGAGCCGCGAGCAACACACACACAAAGTGCAGCTTAAATGCCGGCGCGGACGTAGAACATGTTGTCTTAAAAGGACAAAAGAGTGAACTAGAGCCACATACGCTGAATGTCAATTGAATTCATGTCAACCAAGCTCAGGAAATTTCAAGTACCCTTTTTTTGTTCAAATAGAACTAGCTTTACAAAAGCCACACTTGGTTTTGTTGTCACTGTCAAGCGTGATTTAGTTGACGGTGAGTTGACATGAATTTGCGATGTCAACTAGCGTGTGTGGGTTTAGAAAGGCGCGCGTTTCAGCTACACTCGGCGGACCACAAAACACAGTAAAAAATATGAAAACAAAGCCAGTATCAAGAACCGTTTTATTTGGTTCTTTTATTCAGACAGTTACGGTTAGTAGCTAAAGTGATGTCCACCGAGTATAGCCACAAAATAAACTGAAAAGCGCGCGAGCCGCAAGATGGGAATGGCTTCATGTGAATAGGAAAAGTCATCTAAGATGCCAAAGTGAAAGCCTAGCTATACTCGACGGACCGCAAAGTATGCATGGAATCCTACCATATAAAACGAATCAAACAAGAACCGTTTTGCAGTTCTTTATTCACGTAGCTTCGGTAGATCCCCATGCAGCATTGATGTCGGTCGACTATACCTACCTATTTACAAATGAGATGTAATTGAAATGGCACTTTACTCTGATGTTGTACTAAAAGTGGCGTTAGACTAGGAGAATAGGTGCAAAATACATAGATGAATGGATCAGCAATTAGGAAATAGACTACCATAAACAATACATTTTACTGAGCGCGGCACAACCCTGCGCCAAGCAAAAGCTATTTATAACTTAGGCTACTTTACACCCTGCATGTGTGGTTCCCGCTGGAAGTGTGCCAACAATGGTTGGCACATGCGAATTTCATAAGGAGATGACAAATTGACTGTTGTTATAATGTTGCTCATTAACATATCACAATGATTATTTTTGCCTTCTTTTTACGGAGGTCGCTGTGTTAATAATCATTGGCACGCTTCCAACATGAGACATAAATCAGTGCGAGGGCAGAGTATCATGTACGCCGAATATATATATACTTGCCAATGTCAACGTAAGTAAAATAAGGAGGCCGCGCTAAATGGACATGTAGTTACACGCCCAAAAGTGCCCTGAGTTGACAATGAGTTGACACGAATTGGCGATGTCAACTAGCTCGTATAGCTCCAGGAGGGCATGCACGCAGCTGTAGCTATACTTGGCGGACCGAAAATACCCAGAATCTGGCCTTAAATAAATGAAAAACAAAACAAGAACCGTTTTATTTGGTTCTTTATTCAGACAGTTTACGGTAAGTATTTAGTTGAAGCGATGTCCACCGAGCATAGCTACAACATGAAGAAGTAGAAGTGTGTGGACCATACACACCGCGCCAGGGAATAGCGTTGCAAAAAAAACTGTCAATTGAAAACCATCTTGATGGATAATGTAAATGCTTTGGGCGCGGCGCCAACTGTACTCGACGGACCACAAAGTATGCACACGATCCTACCATTGTGCAATGAATTAAAGTAAGAACCGTTTTTTGGTTCTTTATCAATGTAGTTTGGCCCTGTGCAAATTTGATGTCCGCCGGGTATGCTTACCTATTTACAAATAACAACATAAATGATTCAAATAAATAAAATCGCGGCCTAAGATAACGTGATGCGACAGCAAAGAATTTCGGGATTTTATTCAGGTGGGATATGGTAGATTTCGTTATAGGTAAAAACTTATGGGCGCCTTGAACGCGCGGCGCCTGCACCTACCTAAAATGCCACCAATAAATATGAAACACAATAAAATAAATAAGATTCGCTTTCCCCAAATCAACCCATGAATCCAGCAGAGTTCCCCAACTCAACACACCTGTGGCGGCGCGGGAATAAATGCCGCCGATAGGTGGCGACAGCTAGCGGCCGACGTCGCCACACGCAAACTGCACCAGCGAGCCGGACGTCGGACCAGCCGGTCCGCGGCTGACGCAAGCGGCGAAGTTTGCAGCCGCCGCGCCAAATGCCAACTGCCGCGCGGCCGCGCCGACTGCCGCGCCGCGGAATAGAAACCTGCGTTGGGGGATGGATTTTGGGGCGTTTTATTTCTTTCGCGCCTTGGAAATGCAAAATATGAAAATGGCGCCGAGCGCCGCGACAAGACGAGCGCCAGAAAAATGGCGCCGCAACGACACAATTGTTGAAATCAAGTTGCGGCCTATTTCCAAACCTAAACAGGAAATATAAAAACAAACAAGAAACCGCGTGTAAATATTTACACACGCACGAATGGCGCTTTATTGATTCAGCACCGATAAAGTGTCATTTGGCACGCGTGCCAAATATTTACACTGCGCCGCGGCCACGTGCAAATAACTGCACGCGCCGCGCAGAAATATTCATGTGCATTTGCACGCTGGAAAGGGACGTGCAAATGCGTGGCAAATATAAATGGCAAATGGAAAATGAAACATTTTCCAGAGTCAACTAAAAATACCATTTGCTATTTGCCAGGTTTTCATAAATAGGCCGAGTGGCAATAAGAAGGTAAACAAAGTAAATATTTGGAATTTGAATCCAGTTTTTCTGAAAAGGTGAACAACTATTTTTGGTACATTTTTAGAGGGTTTGCCATCGTTACTCAGTGATTGAGCAAACCCGTTTTTCTCTCATAAAAATGCAAAAAGTTAAAAATGTCAAAGTTGCCAGCCTATTTAAAGGGACGTCAACTCGAAACTGTGTTTTTCGAAAATACTTTAGGGCGGTGAAGAACCTTGTCAACAAAAATTGACAAGTGACTGAAAGATATATGAGAACCAAATAAGCTAAATATGGTCCCATATCTAGACAAATTTTCTGAATTTTGAGATGTCAAATCGGCCACACTTATTTCAACAATTGTGGGCCGAATGCGAAAATGATAAGCGCCATGGTAAATGGCGCTTGAAAATGCGATAACACACGGCGCGACCGCGATGTGATGAGTAAAGTCACGCTGAAAGCGTGAATGAATGTGAAGTTTGTGGCAGTCGCGCCACGTCGCCTCGAATAACTCCCACCCGGAAATATTCTCAAACTTGATCACCGCCATGAAAATGGCGCCGATAACGCCCAAAACCATTGGCGCCAGGCGCCAGAGTTGCTAGAGCGCGCGCCAGAGTTGTTAAAGTCTGAAACTGTGCGCTGAGCGTCAACTTCGCTGGTATGCTGGTGCACTTTTGCAGTGAAATAACCACGTCTGAAGCTGTTTATTCAGACAAGATATGGTATATTTCATTGTGAAAGTACCATCTACTAGCGAAATGACCAGCGAGGAAATCGAATATAAAAAAAGTACTTAAATATTCTGAATTCTTGTATACTTTCAAAAAGTTCGGTACTTTTAACAACTCTGGCTGTGGCTCGACGCTGACGATACCTATGAAATTTCAGCATGACAAATGCATAGGGGAACGAATTTTTGGGTGGTCGAGCACTAAATTACGACTGCCGTATATCCTTGAATAAGCCCCCAAGTGCGAAAAATACAAATAGATAAAAAATGAAATGATTTCAGATTAGCAGTCTGAAACAAAATTGATTTTGTAAATTAGGTTGCACTGGCTGGATGTCAACTGAATTCATGTCAATTGGAAATCATTTCAACATTTGACATTCGGTTGACAGGAGTTGAGTTGTCAACTAGCCAGTCGCGAACCCCTGCAATGGTTTTGGTCTAAGAGGGGGTGTATTAAAAGTTATACGGTACCCCTGAAAATCATGCCACCCACCGCGAAGTCAGGGCGCCAGGCGCCAAAGCTCTAAAATGGAACAGCGGCCGCGCGTCAAGTTGGCGCCGCGACCGCTCAAATAAATATTCAATCTCGCTCACTCAGTCGCAGGTGAGCCGCCGCTCGGCAGCAGATGGCCACTGACGCTGTGGCTACTGCTGTAGCTACTTCGGCTGTTGTCGTTTATCGCTCGGCCGCCATCGCGCTGCTAGCCGCCTGGCGCAGGAGCTTCGGCCCCTAGTCCTGGCGCTTGTCGCTGGGACCTGTGGGGCTAGGGCTCCTGCACGACTGGCAAGCGGCATGCGAACCGACCTGCATGCTGGGACCAAATTGAAGCGAAATGGGAAGGATCAAAGAGGATCGGTCCAGGGAAAAGTGAGACTCGACAAAGGCAACCACAGGGAGTGTTTATTGATTGGGGTCTTTGTAACTGTGTTTTCCAATGCTGTAACTCAATAAACACCCAAAACACTTTAAAACATGTAATATGGGCGTTCCACAAGTGGTGGGACACTGAGTAAAACGTATTTTCATGAGTGTCTAACATGCAAGTTTGTATTGGGATCAGGGTCTGTCCTAGAAGTACTGGGACACCCTGTGAAACCTAGGAAATAGAAATACATAACCAATATGTAATTTCGCTCTGCACAAAACCCCCTGAGAATACAGACAGACCCCCCCAGAAAGCGGCAGACCAGATACGAGCCAGATGCGACTGATCACCGCCTCGGGTTCTAACAAGCCGAACAAAGAACAGTACTGTCAGCTGGGGAGGGCTTGAATTTTGGGTTCTTTTTGGGTTCCGTGTGCGTATTGTGTGTGCTGTGCTCTTGCTACTGAATTACACCTTGTGACGTCATTTGTTTATATTCACCCACAATATGGTAAACTTTGTCATATGCAATTTCCAGCTCGCTCAGTTGTTCTCCCTACATATTATTCTACAATCTTACCGCTGTCCACTTAGGCCAGATAGGTATATTGTGGTTGGTGTGTGTATGGTAAACGGCTTTGTGTGGACCTGAACTTTCTCTCCGAAAACTATGAAGTATGGTGTTGTAAGCAGAGTTAGTTGCTTATTGGATTTCGAAGTACTGCCCCTGCCTAAGGTACAAGAAAAGTGTCCAGTGAGACTACTCTGCCATACAACAAACCCTCTGAGAGCTAGAACTTCAAATGGTGCAATTCACTCCTGACTTACGTCACATTATGCCATACTTTGAAGTTATAAGCTACCCACAAAGTCACCATATGCCAGAAGTTTCACTAGCTCCCTCAGGGTCCTGTCAATAAATGGAAACAGCAGCTCTTATCGAGAATTGGCTCTAGGGGTTCTAGAATCAACTATTATGTTAGAGCGGCAGTATGCTAATGTGTAAGCTCGTTGTAAAGCTGAGCCAGCACTGCTCAGCCATGGCGGCGCCTCCTTTGACTGTGGGTGAGCCAAGGTGCTGCCTATTGTTTAGAGCTCCAGACTAGCCCCAGAGTCTGAAACCAGTCTGCATCATTGAGTTTACGGTTCTATATGGTACGTGTGCCGAACTCGACCGGTCCTGCTTCACCCCAATCTCGTTTTAGTCGCAAGCGAGAACAGTGGCGTTCTCTGATGCAAAGCATAGGCACACGCGCTCTGAGAACCTAGCCCCGCTAGCCATTAGACCGTCATCAATTGATGTACCCTGCCCCGCGACTACGCGCGCTTGTCTGGACTGGCAGTCAGACATTAGGGCGAGACTCGACACCTCAACCAAAAAACTGCCTTGTTGCTCCGATGCACCTTGGGGATAGAGTGCAAAGGAAAACCAAATACTCATTTTACTTCATTTTGTTCTGCTTTGTTGATGCTTATCTGCTACTACAATAACCACTAACAATAGATCACGCTTCTTGAAGTTTGATTGACCCCTATTCTATCTCCAAAGAACCATATCTGTTAATGTACTTTGCACAAACTATTATAAAGCACCCGAGTTAGCATAAAAAATGAGAGAGTAATTCCTGAGATAGAAGCAAAGCTGAGGTGAGAATGGAAGTTGGAGTAAATATAAATATATATTATATATATTTATAAATAAATTATATTTATGAATGATATGTGTAAACTTGTATGTTTATACATGACAATTATATAATAAGCTTTCACCGCTATGAGAAGCCCAACTTTCTTCCCCAAGCAAGGACATAGCAGTTAATTCTGGTCATCCAGAGCAGGAACCCCTTTCGACTTAATGTACTTCCCATATACATGCTAATGGATACTACATTCATAGCTGTTAGCTTGCTTAACAAGCTAAACCAAAACTCTGAACAAATTTCAGAAAATCCTCCAAGACTCTGCGATATGACAACAAGTTCATGTGACACGTTATGTTCTTTGAGCAATCGTATGTTATTTGAACTTGCATATATGTGTATGTCATACGTTGTGGAATAATATAAATATCCATCTGAGTCAAGGAATTATTGAAGTGACTTTTGCTGTATAAAAAGTCCCCACGTCTAAATGCCTGTATGTAATATGCATACATATGTTATGTAGACATATAGGCTATTTGGAAACCGACATGTGTATTCATACATACACAGACATGTTTTATACATATGATACATACATACAACATACATACATGTATATGTGTATGTTATACTAGTTCACTGATGTGACATTCACAGCCATTTTGTCAATCAAAGTATGTCAAAATATTTTATTTGTGCATGTATACACATATACTTATGTCAAAACATATGCATATGGGTGTATACATTTATAATTTTATAAAATAAATACTTCCATTCCAGCCTCAGCTGAATTTAAAAAGGTGAAGGTTAATTGTGGAAGTGGAACCCTGCAAACTACCAGCTTCACATGCGCCCCATTCTGCTATTGCCACAGATTATGCACGATCACACCAAGCAGTAGGCCCAGGAGCACACAGCCAGCTGCAAGGAGTTGCTCCGGTTGCGCAAGCCCTCGGCATGGAAGTAGCTGGGTCGGTGAACACCTGAACCCAGAAACGCATCCAACAGGACACGACCACACTGTGGGCGGCTGATGCATTAAAGATGCTTTTCGTTTCAGTTGGGATATGTGTGCTCTGTATATGGTGACAAAGTCCTAATCCCAGGAAATGACTCACTTCCATAGACAGTTCGGTATTGACATGTAGTGCAGAACCCTGGAATGGGGGTGCTGCCCCGCTTGACAGCGCGTTCACCAGAAACCCCGTAATGGCGGACAAATGACTGAACAATGAAAAAGTAGGAAATGATTTTGGCTAAGAGGGGGTGGAACCCTGCCGATTGTCCTACAATAGGTCACTCTGCGCCCTTGCTGATTGCCCTACAATAGGTCACTCTGCGCCCTACAATGTGCCAATAGCATTTTACCAATTTTTCATAAGTGAGTGTTGAAGATTAGGATGTGAAATATCATGGATGTTTTCACAACCTCGTCAAATATAGAAATGAGCGGACTTCAATTCTGATGAAAAGCAGTCCTGAATTAGCCACTTTTGAAAAGTATTTGACCATGAAAACCAGCTAAAAGGTGACATGGAATGCCCCTGTCATTTTAGCTGACCAAATAAATAGATTCAAAAAATCTGCTCTCTAAAGTTTTATATGAAGGTAAATGCAGTAACCGAGCACTTTTAGGGCACAAAGTGTACCCCTTCACCATTCAATGCCAGGTGCGCTGATGTGCTCGCTTAATATTTGCATATCATATTTCATTCTGCATTTTTTTTGCATTCGTTTATCCAACAAAAACTTAAGTTTCTGTAAGTGTAGGGTATCAACCCATAAATAAAATTATAATTCTCAAAATAGAAAATTTCCAACACTGAGTTTAATTTCTCTGCACCCACCGCGTAAAATTTTTTTTTTGTAAACCCTCATTCAAGTGCCATGTTTTGAATAGGTGAGTTCACTCATCCCAATGCCTTACTCCTGAACCCTGGGCCAGTGTTCAACCCTGGAGGGGGGAGGGGGTATGTAACGTATTCCTTTTAAATTTTACCACCACATTTTATATTACGAATTCCCTTCTATTCATGACTGACACCTGATTTTGGACCTCATTTTGTTCCATCTTTCCATATTAGGTAGCATTTTTACGTTTTACATCTGACAAATCAACCAATTGCACTTTGTAACCCAGGAAATTACTAAACTAAACAAATTACTGGAAACTTTTTATTCATTCTGATTTATTTAAATAATTTTCATCGAGCACATGGCCGACCGAGCATCCCGCAATGTCGCACAACAACACAACGGCACTGGCAAACTCAGCTGGAAGCAGCCCAGTCTTAGAAGACAAACAGGAACTGGCAGCGATGGAGCTTATCGTCAAGGCTAAGCAGGACCCGGTGCGACACCTGCGTCCGTTACAAGTAGCTTACAACACGTTGCTTTTATTCCTGGCTAATGTGTCAATGGGAGATGAACCGCGTCAAGAACTAAGACAGATACTAGCAGCACTCAAGATTGACACCCTGCTGAAGTCCATCGAGATTCAAGGACGCATTGCCACGGCTGCGGCGACTCGCTTGGCACGCGACATGTTGCAGACTCCTGCAAGCCAGCCCTCAAATGACTTCAATGCTGGCAGGCACCGAAATGGCAGATTGCTGTTGGCACCAGTCCAAGCGATGCTGTCACCCAGCACTGAAAACCACACAATATCAGAAAGTATTGCAGGTCTGGTGGATGAAATCCGAACCCAGCGGGCAGTGCGCACCGGCACACTGGCTGCCGCAAACATCCCGGCAAGATCCGACCCACGGAAAAATGCTGTAAGCAGCATGTGTTGGAAAATGCGCTCGGCTGCTCTGCAACGTCGGGTCAACTTTTTCAGTGGAGAAGCAGATCAGAGCTGGCGCATGTTTCTCGAGAACTACACCACTATGACGGATTCTTTGGATCTGAACGACCAAGAGAAATGTGATCTGCTACCTTCTTTCTTGACAGGCCTAGCACTACACTGCTACGAGGAACTTAGCTCACTAATCCGCTGTGACTGGCCTGAGCTCTGCAAAGCAATGAGTAGGCGCTTCGACACAGCGATGAAGCAATCATTAATGCGCAGTGAACTCGACTCAGCCAGACAAAACAACTTGCCAATCACGAGGTACGCCACGCACATACACCGCCTGGTCCGCGCACTAAACCCAACTGACCCGCCAGCTAAAATTGCTCATCAAACTGGGGAAAAGGTTTTCTGTTCAATGAACCCCGAACTAACCACATTGGTGCACTTGCAGTGCTTACAACCCCCAGACGACTTCCAGTTGCTCATGATTTTGTTGGAAAAGTTGCAGGAAAGTGCTTTATGCATGCGAAATGCCAACATTGCATGGAACACAGGTAGGACGCAGGTGAATACGATCAGGCCGACATTACCAACTGAGAACACCAAAGTGGATGAGGAACCGGTCCATGAATGGCGATTACCCACACACCAGGTGAATTACCTTGGCCATATCAAATTGCCTGCAGCCAAACCAACAGAACCAACTAATGCGCAAGTCAGAAGGTGCCGGGACAGGAGACAGTCTAATTGGGCATTTAAACTCAGAGAAAAAGCACAGAACGTGGACACACGAAAACTAGAGAAACACAGGGAATACCCATCAGAGCAGGCTGGAACAACCGCCATGCAGAAACCACGAATGGTGAGAATGGTAACCCAATGCGCGGACACCAAAGCCGGACCAGGCATGGAACCCAACCAGGATACTGACCAATGCAGTATGACGGTGCAGAAGAATGATCTACCGGCACTACTGGCTATGCTGAAAGAGGCAAACTCCGGATTGATTCTGGAGGCTGACTCAGGGGAAGAAATGTAAATATAAAAACAACTGGTGTCGGATTATTGTGGTGATGGTATTAGTGTCTGCATAACTCACACAGCATTTCGTTGTTTTTTTTGGCGCAAAAGTTGGAGAGCTATAGTAAGCATGAAAAGTCAAGGTGTTTGCAAACAAATACTGGGAGACTTTTCATGCCGAGATAGTGTGGAAAGACACATGTTGTGCAAAACATGCGTGACCTACCTATATAAAACAATAAAAAATTTATATACCATACTTCTTTTAATAGAAAGGCAGGTAAAAATTATGTTGGAAGAGTGCCAAAACACAGAAATATTAAAAGAAATGTAGGGTGAGAACATTTGTAGTGGTAAAATTTTGATTTAACATTGTTTACACTTTTTTGTTTGGTTTGAATTGATGCTCTACCATTAAAAGAAATATGGTATATAATAATACAAAAAAAAAAAAACAAAAAAAAAATATATAAAAAAAATAAACATAAAAAAACCCCGAAACACCCAACATGGCAAAATTGGGGTGAATGTGCGCATGCACAGTTGTGGAACATATTTTGGTTTCTTGCTAAATATGGATACTCAAGTCGTGAGTTCACCCTTATTTACTTAAAGAAATTCAGTACTTTTAACAACTCTGCATGCATGACACATGATTTTGAAGTGTTCAGCACCAACCGTACAAACACTTCACCTAGACTTTTTGTAACGTCGCATGAAGCATTTGGAAGCTTGCAGCTTCCACATGCTTCATGAACCATTTTCGCTTGTACCAGCAATTTATCTAGTAGTACTGTAATACCTCTCGGTGGTGCCATTTAAATTTGTATAAATTTGATGTAACGCGCTTTCGTGTAAATTTGATGACAATTCGATTAAAGAGGATACAGAACCCAACACGCTTGTAACTGTGTACATGAATTTAACTTAGAGATTACCATGTAAAAGGGTCTGTATCCTAATGTTCTATTCTGATAAGAAATTTTGTAATGAGTATATATATGTGTGAACTGTCAATGTATAGAAAGGGTTGGACATAAGTTTTAAGAAATACGAGTTGTTTGAAGCTTCAAAGTCTTCTCCACCCATCCCTTTCTATGCAAAAAATGTGCCTTGTATTATTGTATCACTATTTACACAACTACCCACATAATGGCAGCCAATGTCCGATTGAGGAATGCGCAGCTGATGGTAACTCAGTATCCAATGGACCCTGTGCAGCCGGATATGCAACCCGATGCAGCACAACAACACCCAAACTACCAACAACAATGATATGGGCACCGCTCACTGCTAGACTGACCACCCGCTATGACACTCAACTGGCTCAATGGCTCCACCATGAATGGCCTGCACTACAACCTCCACGCCACCCAATGAATGAATGCCAACGACATTACAAGTGACGAGCTCAAGCTAACGACAGTGACACGGAATGGCAAACAACGCCACTCTGGGACAACAACACCACTCTTGCTATGAGACATTGATGGCACATTGGACAAAGCGTCACCATTGACCCCTGACCATGCATGGGACTAATCAACTGTGGACGCCAAGCACACGTGGGCTGCCCAACCAGACAGCATTGCATCGGGACTATGGTATATCAAGGACACTGTGGCTACCCATATTGTGGATGATACATTAGCTTGTTCACATTTATATAAAATAACAGATACGAAATTATTGTAATATTGCGTATAACCCAGACACACCTAGACAATTGATTGATAATTTATACTTCCTGTAACCACATTCATGGATGTAAACTAGATATGACAATGTAAACACACTTGCTTATTGATACCAGGATGTGAAAACCACCAAAAGCTTTCAAACTTTATCAAGCCAAAATGGCGCTAACAAGCAAGATTGAGCTTCAAAAAATGCTCACTTTGAAGGCTTACACATCCAGTTATTGTTGTACTTTTTGGATTATTGTTTGATTGAATCAAGGTCTGTGCGAGGCCGCCAGAGTGGCTAGAGGTGGTGAATGTAAGGGGGCACGCCATGGCGCCGGCGCCAGTGCCACACCAATTTTTGATTTGTGTCAACTCTAACTGCTAGAGTTGACACCCCTCTAACATTGCCGCTGCGGAAGCGGCTGGGGCAATTAATCAAGAGCGCTGCCGACCCGGAATCGGCAGCGCCGCATGGAAAATGTCGCCGCCGCGTGCGCGACAACGACCCCAGCCGCCGCCGCAGCGAATTCACACTTTTATAAAACCTGCCGCTGCGACGGCAACCCATTTTTGTTCGCCGACGCACTACGCGTGTACGCACCGCCGCCCAAAAACTCTAGATCGTCGATGAGATGACGCGGCGCGGCACGCGAAGTGTGTCGGCAAATCACATTTACTACAACGTAAATATAAGATGGGGGGGAATGTAATCGGGCATCATGGAAACTACACTATAAACTGCATTGTAAAAGTTACTATTTTGACACTTGGGGGATGCAGTTTGCATGATGCCATCTAATTTTAATCGCTTTGGTCGCATCATGAATTTCTACCGCTGTAAAATGACACACATACATGAAGTTGCCTCCCCCCCAATAATTGTGCATAAAAGGGGTGTGTGCAGTGGAAACAGCAATCAATTGGCAGTCTAAATTTAAGAATTTCAACAGGCCAAAAGTGCACTAACAAGATCATGGCCCCGAGGATGCATCATTAGCTGTCTTGATTCAGGGTGCGGTCCTTCGGGACTTCACCCAACTTTCTTTTATCTCTCACAACCTTTCTACTCGATTGCCGGCGTTTGCACTGCACACACAGGTAAAAGAATGGTAATGTGGTTTTGTTTGTATTTTGTAATTGTCGACACATAGAAACTCTTATACCCCTATAATCCCGGAAATGTTTTGTATTCATTCAGTTGACCATAAAATATAACTTACGAGTTCTCTCTAAATAAAGAAAGTCAACTGAAACTGGTGGAAACTTTTAATTGGCTTAATTAACCCTAAAATAAACAGTAGGACACTAATTACTTGTTACAAAGAATCATCCCTACAAAGCGAACCCCGGGTAGCGCTGGCAATGCGCCAGAACCCGGGAAACCCCCAAACTAATTACAATACAAAAACAGACATTACAGCAGATGTTGACGACTGACTAGGGAATTCAAAGAAAACATCATAAGTAAAGCAACATCAAATCTTTATTCACGACTGTGAAATTTCTGTTACTTGCAACTTCTCTTGTCACTCGACAAGGTGTGGAATACGATCCTTGTTCCGGTGCATGTGGTGTTTGGTTTTCGGATAGATGTGGTGTTGGTGCTATCGTAATCGCATTTTCTGCTGTTCGGATGATATTCTAAACTGGGTCGCCTTGGCATCCAGGGCATAGTTCCCGAGCTAGTGGACTAGTGTATAGAAAAGCCTAAGGTGGTAAAGTTATAACTGGTATATCAAGTGACAAATGACAAGTGACTGCATGTAAATAACTGGCGATTTTTTTCAGTAACAAGTTCACTTGTCACTAGGTTTTCTTGTCCCTTGAGTCACACTGATCGCAACTCTGAATTCCTCTCATATTGGATAAAGTCAAGGACGTATCCAGGGGGGGGCGGGGGGGGCTGCAGCCCCCCCCCCCTTCCCGGGGTGAGACTCAAAAAGTCCCGGAAAATGCAACTTTTCCTATATATTTGCCAGTGTTTCTTAAAAATTTTGCGCGCAAGCGCGCAATTTCGTCCCCATTTTCAGCGGATCGGCCCCTGTAAACCAATAGAGGGTGTAGCGGCCGTAATGAAAACCCGGCCGTAATGAAAGCCTGGCCGTAATGTATGCCCACCCGGCCGTAATGAAAGCCTGGCCGTAATGTAGGGGATGCTACATTCCGGCCGGGCAACATTCCGGCCGGTTTTACATTACGGCCGGGTCCTAGGGGGGGAGGGGAGTAGATGATTTTGTGTGACGTCGATCTGTGTAGGCCCCCCCCCCCCTAGGGTGGCAGACGGTACGGGCTTGCGGTAAACCATACGGTACGGTAAATTTTCTCTTTTGCGGTAAACGGTACGGTACGGTAAATCCTCAATTTTGCGGTAAACAGTACGGTACGGTAAATCTGAAAAGTGCGGTTCGCGGTACGGTACGGTACGGTACGGTAAATTCTCGCTCATCAGAAATGTACCAATGCCGGACTACAGACAACTTTTACTTCATGAATTGACACTAAATTGAATTATGCAAAGTGTTAATGGACTTTAGAACACAATAACAGTGTGATAACATAGAATTGCATTAACCACAATGCAGTGGTTCAATATATAGGCTTTTTCAAGGTTTAGAAGAAAGAAATGGAGAAAAATTGCTAAAAGTGGGTGAAAAATTGCTAAAAGTGGCTGAAAATGGTAAAAAAAAGTATATAAGTGCATATGGCAATGAGCCATGAATTCAATTTGGGTACACACTTCAACCCCCATTGGAGACCCCTGTTGTGTAGCCATAAGATAGCAACTGATTTCAATTCAACAGCAAAGTTGCTATTTCATTAAAACATTAATTTTTCTTTTGATTACTTTTTGTATACTACCGTACATCAAAAATATGTACCTACAACAAATAAGCTCAAAACATTGAGGGTGATGTAAAACACCTACAGTGCGATTTGAAGCACATGGATTGATTTTAAAAACACATTATACTAATGTAAATGAAGAGTTGCAGCCATATTGCATGGGGAAATGGAAGAGCTTCAAATCAGTCAAAACAATGTTGTCAAATTTGCGCGCTTGTGCGCAAAAAATTTGCAGAACACCACATTTTAAAGTAAATTTTAAGGTGCATTTTTAAGGTCAATCTGAGTAAAATTTACCACATTTTCTGCGGTAAATGAGTGCGGTACGGTACGGTAAATTTTGGAAAATGCGGTACGCGGTACGGTACGGTAAATTTCTAAAAGTGCGGTAAACGGTACGGTACGGTAATTTTTCCGAAAATGCGGTACGGTACGGTACGGTACGGTAAATTCTGCCACCCTACCCCCCCCCCCCCCGCAGGCAGCCAAATGTGCGCTTCCCGACATGCTTTCATCTGCACCGCCCAGCCCTCGCTTTACACAACGCTAGTATTAGAGATTGTTCACTCGCGGCAAATATTTGTGCTAGCGTTGTGAACAGCGACCCGGGTACCAGTGCCCAACGCTAGGGCACGCGACTGTCATTGTTTCACATTGTTCCGCTGAACAGTGTGCAACAATGACAGTGGCGTGCACTAGCGTTTGGCACTAGTACCCGGGTCACTGTTCACAACGCTAGCACAATGCCGCGAATGAACAATCAGTTTATTTGTGCTAGTGTTGTGAACAGCGACCCGGGTACCAGTGCCCAACGCTAGGGCACGTGACTGTCATTGTTCCGCTGTTCAGCAGAACAATGTGCAACAATGACAGACGCGTGCACTAGTGTTGGGCACCGGTACCCGAGTCGGTTTTCATATGTTGTGCTGGCGTTGTGAAATGCGACCCGGCTACCGGTGCCCAACGCTATGCACGCGTCTGTCATTGTTGCACATTGTTCCACTAAAATAGCTCAAAGCCAAAATAGCAAAAAGCCTCGACAAAGCCAATCATGCTATCATTTGCTATTTGTCATCGTGCGCTGGGGACAGTGTAGCATTCCGCAAAAAAGCCCATTCCGCATTTTTGCCCATCCCGCAAATTATGTGACCCATCCCGCAAATGTGCCCATTCCGCAAACAGGTGATGCAACTTGCGGGATGGGCCATTTGCGGAATGGGCACATTTGCGGGATGGGCAAAAATGCGGAATGGGCTAGGTATCCCCCCCCCCCGCAGTCCGCACATGTGATGTTACCAAGCGCGGCCCGGGGGGGGGCGAGCAGCCGCGCTTACCGCTTACGGTCGCAACAAAAATGTTTCAATTGTTTCAAGTGTTTTCAATCACCCCCCCCCCCCATGCAGCAAACAACAAGCGGCGGCATCGGCTGGCTGACAATGGTCTACACTTAATGGACAATGAAAACAATGAGAAAATGAGCTACGTAAAATTTCTCAATTTCATGGTCGATACTAACCCCTTTATAATCGATTCCCACCCCCAACTACCCAGATTCAACCCACCTGAAAGTCAATTTACAGTGCCCCAGATGTAAAGATCTGTGTGTTCACGATTTCATGTGAGTGATAAGGGCGGTATTGACGTTTTTTACTTGATCGATTATCGATGATCGATCCCTCTTATTCACGTGTGTGGCACTTGCAAATGACATGCATATTATGCTGTCAATTGCGTAGTGCCACTCAAGTGCAACTGCCCCCCCCCCCGGAGCGTGCGTAATTAAGTGGCAGTTCGCGGCTCTGGCAATTACATGTTGCCAGTGCCATAATCTTTTAATTGATCCCTGCCAACCGCGAACTGCATTCGCAATAATTACGTAATTGCCCTTGTCCGGCCATTAACCAGCAATTAGTATCGACCATGAAATAGCGAAATTTTACGTAGCTCATTTTCTCATTGTTTTCATTGTCCATTAATTGTAGACCATTGTCAGCCAGCCGATGCCGCCGCTTGTTGTTTGCTGCATGGGGGGGGGGGTGATTGAAAACACTTGAAACAATTGAAACATTTTTGTTGCGACCGTAAGCGGTAAGCGCGGCTGCTCGCCCCCCCCCCGGGCCGCGCTTGGTAACATCACATGTGCGGACTGCGGGGGGGGGGATACCTAGCCCATTCCGCATTTTTGCCCATCCCGCAAATGTGCCCATTCCGCAAATGGCCCATCCCGCAAGTTGCATCACCTGTTTGCGGAATGGGCACATTTGCGGGATGGGTCACATAATTTGCGGGATGGGCAAAAATGCGGAATGGGCTTTTTTGCGGAATGGGCCCTTGCCCTCATGCACTAGGTATTTTGCAAAAAATTTTGCGCGCAAGCGCATAATTTCACATGCAAATTGCCAGTGGTGGTTGTTTTCATTGGTTTTGTAGCATTTTAGTGGCATTGCTTGTAGTAATAATAAGTTGAGGAGATATGTCAGTGTAGTAAATAATATCCAGCAAATGTGCTTCCACTTTTCTACAGTGTGATCTGTGATACATCACTGTCATGTATTAGCCATCTTTTATAGCCAAATTTAAGCACTATTCCATGCCTAACTTCACTTGCAGTCAAGAAACATTCAAAAACAGCGCTTTAATACATAATAAGTCGACATAAAAGTGGATTTTTTGGCAGAAATCAGTGCTTATATTGCCATCAGATGATTACATAGCCATTCTATGATTATATATACTCACAAGTACTGCCATTTGTCTGATATACCTGTATATATTGACTCAGGACCATATTTTGGAGCTTTTTAGGTAACGTCTTGACAATTTTTTAAAAAAGCGAAAAAAGCGCTTTTTAAAAAAAAGCGGGGCCGTTAAAAAAAGCGCTTTTTTCCATCCCTAGTCGAGACCGGGAGCGGGACCGCCCCAATCCCGACTTTTTGCCTAACCATGTACCGGGACCGCGGTCCCGTTTGAATCCTAGTGTGAATGGATGGAATCTTGCCTCCAACGGTTCATCAGATGTGTCTGATGGATCAGAAGAGTAAAAGACAAGAATGATGGACCGTCAAACTTGCAAAATCATAAATAAACGGATTCAAATCGTTTATTGTCCGTTTATTGTTGGATTTAAATCCGTTTTTGTCCATTTCAAGGGAACATCGATTGGAAAAGTCTATTTGAAGTAAATGGATTGTTGTCAAAAGACAATTTCCATAGTGTTTGAATTCGTCATGTGAATTTTTCTAATTTAAACTTTATTGCTAGTCTTGTTTTTGTTCATTACATCCTGGAGAACGCGAATCAAGAAGTGAATGCGTGTACCACGGTGCTGTAGCAACATTTTTAGAACATGCAGGGTGTTGTAGGGATGTATTTATGTTAGCGCCTTTTTTTCCAAATGGCGCCATGGCGCCCTTGGCGCTTGGCGCCCTCTTTCCGTGGCGCCCCTGGCGCCTGGCGCCCACTTTCCGAATGGCGCCATGGCGCCCTTGGCGGCTGGCGCCCTTTTGCTGGCGCTTTTCCATCACTACCCGTGGGGCAATTTAGAAAATGGAGAAGTAACAAAACTATTTTTAAATGATAAGTAAAATGTTAAAAGTAAGAGAGTGGAGTGAAACGTCAAAAGAAAGGTAAATTGATAAGTTATAACTGGAATGGCAAGTAAAAAGTTTAAAATGTATTTAGAGTCTTTTGTCACATGCCATTTCACTTCTAACTTACTTATTTACTTTTCTTTTAACTCTTCCCTTGTCATTTCACTTCTCACTTATAAATCTACTTTATTTCCAAATATTTAGTTCTCGACATATAAACTTCTCGACATGTGAAAATGGCACCAGCATGCCTTTTAAACAATGTTAAAGTTGTAACAGAAAACATCTACACATCCAACCCCACCTATGCCTATGTACCCTTCCAGCGGCCGCATCCGCACTGCTCTGCCTGGCCGACTGCGGCATGAGCTGCGCGTCGCCCGGCCGCTCCACGCAGCGCCTGCACACGCCGCACCGCAGACAGCCAGTTTCCCCCGCGCCGCAAGTCGATAGCACACCGGTCGCCAGGGCCACTTCGAATTGGACTCGTTTATTTGGAAATGAGACCGTTTTTGGTACTTTTTGGTAAATACGCTTTAGAAAGGAAACTACAGTTGTCTGAGATGGACTTATGCACTTTCGATGTGAAGGTGCTGTTTTTCATGGTGGACTTATACACTTTGGATGAGAAAATCTATATTTTTCTGAACGTCGGTAGCTTTCTTTTAGCGAACGTCTGAATGTATCTCGGGAAAGACATTCAAGGCTAATTTTTTTCTAATTTTATGTGCAAAATTTTGTGAATGTCAAATCGACGCTTAACTCGATTTTTCGTGGATATGGCGCTTATGCACTTTTGGAATGAAACCATGAGAACGCCGAAAAAAAAATTCAACCCCGTCACCTGAGTGCCTGATGGGACTGGCAGAAGCCCTAGGCGAGCGCGAGGGGCACCTGCTGCCGTGCGCGGAGCACTGACCGCACATGGTGCACACCGTCGCCACGTCCTGAGAAGGGGGCACATTTGGTTACTCAATAATGTATTTAGGGTTGAGATGAGATCAGTTTTAAATATAGAATAAGATATCCTGATGTCTTAGCATCGAATTTGAGTGTTTCAAACTCTCGAACTTCAAACTGTTTCAACGATATCTCGATAGTTAATTGTCTCAATTCGATATTGTTTCAAATTTCCCCAATCGATTTTCAATATAAAAATGCCCAATAGTTGATATCCGAGATCAGTCACAAACTTGACTCAATCCACCCAAACCCAGCCCACTCACTTTAACCCAAAGGTGCTCAGTAGGCCTGCACAAGTTGCTGCCGACGGCGGCGGACAGGGGCGACTCGGTGCCCAGCGTGGACAGCGAGCCGGTGGCCGCGCCGGCGCTCGGCGACAGACTCGACAGGCCGCTGCTGCCGTCGGTCGCGTTGGTGACGAGCAGCAGGGAGGTGGCGCTGCTGGCGGCCGGGCCGAGGGCGCCTATTGGAGCGACGCTGCCAGCGCTCGTGGTCGTGTTGCTGTCGTAGCGGCCGCATTGGTACCTGGGGGGAATCTTGAATTTAAATGAACGCTTACATAAGTATATTTAGCTATAAAAAATGGCAATTGTCAACACCTGAAAAATATTCTCACGAAAAAAACGCGCAACTTTTTTGCAATCGCGTAATTACAAATTTTACCATCTTTTCTTCTGTTCAACACAGTGTCAAATGGAGAAGGTTTTTTGTTTTCAAATGTGTACACTGTTACGCATTGTATAAAAAAGGAAGAATCGTTTAGACATCAACATTGGGTCATTTAAATGTGAAAAAAATCAACCCACATATTATTCATGCCCCACGTGTACACATATCCATGTCTACTAAGCGCCACCGCGTGAGTCTTCCCCAACGCGATGTGCTGCACGTGCACATGCTCCAAGCCGTGCACCTGCGCCGTGTCCGGCGCCGTCTGCATGCAATGGCGGCCGGCGGCGTACACGCGGCCATTGTCGCCGGCGTAGACCAGCGCGGACGCGTTCACAGCGGCCGCGGCCACGGCGCGACGACTGGCGGAACTGGCCGCGCCGGCGGGTGTTTCGATGCGACGCACCCGACGCCCGTTCACTATGATGGGTCGGTTGGCGTCGGCGCTGCCGTCGCCGCCCACTCCTGTCAGCAGGACACCTGCGGGTTTTTTCGGAGTTGTGATTAGGGTGCCAAAAATGGGTGAGTTTCAAAAAAGTATAATTTAATATACCGTATTTCCTCGAAATACCCCCCGGGGGGTGATTGTTTCATAGTGCTCCCGAGAGGGGGGGTTAAACGAGGGGGGGGTATTTCGAGGGGGGTTTATTATTTCGCAAGAACTTTTTTGAAATCCTAGTACATCGTTGTTTGTGATGTGCGCTGGGGTAGAAAAATGCATCAATATCTGACATGTAACGACTCCTGTAGACTAATATTAGTACGTAGATGGTATAAACACTGTTCTAACGTGATTCCGACATTGTTTTAACGTGTGTTCTGCACTACGCAGAACACACACTGTAGTATTTGTCATGTACGTTCTCTTTACACTCAATTAGTGGGGGGGGTATTTCGAGGGGGGGTGATTGTTTCATAGTGGTCTCGAGAGGGGGGTCAAACGAGGGGGGTATTTCGAGGGGGGGTATTTCGAGGAAATACGGTAATCTCAGGAGATCTCTCAAACATAAATTCTAATAAAATCTCTAATTTTCTTATATTTTTAAAATTATAAATCTCATGCGATTTTTGAACG